>JAQJVL010000098.1:720495-815495 GCA_035578905.1 Stictocephala bisonia | reverse complement strand
TATGAATGGATAAAGTGCGAAGGGTTAATATTGTGCTAATTGACGTTGACGAGGGTTGACGTGACGACGCATGGGGCGCGATTTTCACAGGGCGCAATTTACAGAGAGCGTGATTTACAGGTTACCGTTCATTTAAGATGGTAAAACCATAGCAAAAATACATAAACTACTCATTTTAATGTAGGTGTTAAAAAAATTATCTCATATTTTATAACTTCAATATTTTACACTGAAAAGCTATAAACATTCAGGATATTGTTCCAAACCAATAAAATCAGAGCCACTTGTTTATCTGAGAATTTGTGAATAGTATTTATTTGTATTAATGTAAATATATAAAGCTAAACACCATGACTTTATCCCCTTATCGTCATGGACGGTCTGTTAACGGTTGTTATATTTAAATTACCACAGGAATTTCGTTTTTTTAATATTAGAAACACACAGTCTACTAATTTTTGTCTATTGCTCTTCAAGTATATTGCTTACATGTCATCAATATCATGCAAAAGCAATGAATATTTAAATGCTATTGCACGATTTGAACATAATAACATTATTAAAAACTGAGTGACATCCCTGCAATTTTTAAATCAATTAGTATATTAGTTAGCCACACTATAAATTATTCATCTCTAAGACGCCGATCGTAGAGATATGGGCGAATATGAACGAGTGGTCATTGTTACTATCTGAGTTCATTTTTATTAAAAATCTTTTACATATTTATTTAAAAAAATAAATAAGAGTAAAAATCCAACTGGACTCGACGCGTTATTTGTAAATATCAAAAAATGGTGTCGATTGATATTATGTATTTATGGGCATGTTTTTTTATAATGTAATGTATTTGGTTTTTTATAATGTAATTGGTTTCGTACATGGAAATGACATTTTTAACTACAACGTAATACAAATCATTCTCATAGCCATAGTAAAATTAGAGTAATTTTACTATGGTTTCACCATCCTAATCTTACATTTTGGCGGCCCATGAAGTGTTCAATACTTATCTAGATATCCTCAGCACTTTACTGAGGATTAAAACAATTTAAAATAGACTAACCACTCTGCACAACACTTTTGTTAGTATATATCAGTTCTCCCAGACTTTACCAAATATTTTGTTAAGAATATAGTCGTAGTCTGCAACTAACATTATACGTATAACCACAAACTAGAAAACCTTGCCGCACAACGAACTCCTCGTGCATACCTGTGAACACCCTGACCCTGTAACAGGTCCACCAAATTGACGAGTAAACTAATTAAATAAAATAAATAATAGATTGTCTTATTGAGAAAAGGGATATATTTAATTAAAATAAATCAATGAACGTTCAAATTACATTCAGAATCCAGTATAAATTAATAACCAACAAAGGTAGAAAAGCGAGCAGAAGTATCTGTCCCAAACAGACGCCCGAGAACATAAACAACATTCTTTCCGTTATTGTTAGGAAGGGTGTGGCATGTCTGCCGTCACTCCAATTCGCAGTAGAAGATTCCATTTAGTAAACAAGGAGGGGAGGCACCGGTTGACAACGCAATAGCCGAACCAAAAGAATACGTTTAGTTAAGAGGATGATCGAGGAGCGCAGCACATGACGGCTGGCGACCGCGTGGTGCAGACGAAAATCTGAACTCTAGGACCCAAAACGACTGGTTGTAACGGATGGGAGAGCAGGAGAGGGGGACCCAAGCTCAACGTTTTGGAGGCATCACTCGCCCCATTTGCCAATAATACGCAGAAGAAGGAAGACGGACGGGATGTTCCCATCAGTGGAACATATGAAACCGCGTGTGTAAATTCATAAAAATAAGTAAACTCGTTGAAATTATAATGTAGTTTTGTTCTTTAAAGAAAAGTTTTTAATAAATACACAACGTCTGGGCAGTGTTTAACTAATTCATTAGCGAGGGATCAGCAGGAATCTAGATACATGCTGACTTTCACCTATAACAAACTAGGACATTAAGATAAGTTCTAGCAATAAGTTAAGCCTCAAATCATAGTTCACAAAATAACTTTGTAAATAAAATTAGTTGAATTCCATTTTTTATTGTCATATTATTTAAAAAAGTAAAGTAAATATAAAGAAATGTAATAATAAATAAGTTTTGTCAAACCAGTCTTGATTTATTGTACTATACAGCTCCACCAATTTACCCACCAATACGACCATGAGATCATATAAGAGCAATAATATGAATTTGTAAAAAATCATTTATTAAATTATTAAGAATTTAAATTAATGTAACCTCACACAGAAGAAAGACAGTTACAACCCTTACTAATGAGAATGTGGCCGCTCTAAGGAGGTAACCGTTTATACATCGATGGGTCAAACTCCTTGGGGTAATAAAAGGGGAAGGGAACTTTCTCTTTTTACGGAAGGGAGCCTTAAGAACTGACGTTGGGCTTTGGACGGCCACAATTAGAGCGACAGTTTGAGATGAACGGAGTCCAACAATGGAATATGAATAAAACAATGCTTTAAACCTTCCCTGGTTTAACATTATTACATGCACTGTTGTTTACATTCCAACAGCTGTTAAAGCTTGTTGGAAATCAGTATTTACATTTGAACGGCTGTTATATTTCGATTGTTTTAAACCTTTCTCCATGTTATTCTTATGGCCGAATAACGTACTTTAAGTGCATCCCATACCGCTCAGAGTGATAATACTGTATTAAAGAATTAAGACCTTGTAGCACAACTACGAATAGAGGCAAATTTTTTACACCCGAACCGTTTAAATTGATCAAGAAATAAGGGAGGAGTTGCGTTGACAAAAACCAGCATCACGTATTATACGTATAGTAATAAGGATTATTTGTTGCAGCTTCCTTACTTCAATAATAGCTTGGCATGCAGCATCGTTATATACAACATTTGAACAGTTTCCAAGCTTTATGTTTAGTTTTTGATTTCTAATAATCTCGAAATATAGTAAGTGTTGATACTCGGAAGAAATAAGTCTTTAAATAAAAAATTTATTTCACAGGTTTTGGCCATGCTCGACGACCAAGGTCTTGATGTATTCCAGTCAATTTTGATTTTTCCCATTTAAATCAGGTTATTCTCCTAGATAATAGTTTTATACTCTAAAAAACCCTAAAGTCTACTTTAGGAGGGTGCAAAGTAGCACAACCTTGTTAGAATTAGTGGAAATTACCTTAACCCTAGAACCGGCGAGTCTTTATCACAACCGCTAAGCGCTATGTGGCACATTAGAAAGGGATTTTTTGTAAAATTGCAACAACAAAAATCATACATAACTCACCCTCTTCTAAATTTCTAATCGCCGTCACTATTGAAACTTGTATCTGACATTATGAAGCAAAATTATAATTATTACCGCTGTTCAGTCAAAAGACACCACATGAACGCCACTTGTGAAACTAAACTTTGCCACATCTATATCTATAAAATCCAATGTATGTTTGTCTGTCCTTTATGCGCTACCAAACCGTCCAGCCGATCGCCATGAAACTTGGGGAAGTTGTTCTATACACGCCAGGGAAGGTTTCTGTCCTATTCCCGTTTCTTTAATCCCTCAGGGCTCCGTCCCTTGGACTTCTAAAGTTTCAATGTTAATCAAATAGCAGGATGCATGAAGGTATAATAAGTCAAATATAAAAAGAATATCAGCTGTGGGTTTTAAATATGTCAAAATTAAATTAAACCATGTGTTAATTTTTTAAACTGTTTATATTTTTATGTATTGATTTCTTGTGAAGCTATATTAATTGATCTATTTATTTGATTAACAGCTGTTAAATAAAAACAAATAGAATAAAATTGTGGTACGCAAAATTTTCAAAATTAAAAATAATTGAGTACAGTAGTAAACTATACAAAACATCAGCTGTTGTAAATTGGATACTGTGTAAACTGAAAGGTTGCTGCACATTTCAATGATACAATCAAAACTCAATATTATGACCGGCGAAGCGGGCGGGTACAGCTAGTTTTTTATAAAACAAATATCAGCTGTTTAGGACGGTAGATATATTTGAAGTGTAATTATCTTGTGTTAATTTATAAATATGTAGCAATTGATTAACGATTTTATTCATATGACCTTTAAGCTTTTACTAAAACCAATTAATTGTTAAGGGGCCTTTTGCTTCTTCTTAATAGTTTTAAATTAGGAATGGCTTTGTTTTTGAAGTTATACTTCTTTGCGCCCGTTAGACACATTGGGATGGAATGTTGGTCGAGAAACCGCGTCACGCTGAAAAGTAAGAACAAATTTTTAAGAACTATCGATTAATCGATTGTTAATCGAAGAAATTTAATCGAAGAAATTACTGATAATGATAATATAGGTGTATAATATAATAATGAAGTCACGTATAATATATTGAAGATAAAAATATATTGAATAATATTGAAAAATGTCTTATATTTCATTTATATATCCTGTCTGTTTGTGTGCGTGAGTGGGTGTATGAGAATGGCCAAAGAAGTGTCCAATGAAGAATATTTGAATTGAATTGGAAAAAAGCCCTGGCTGTTGGGCTATTAATAAATTGCCCTTTCTGAGGAACAGTCGAACTCAGATAGTAACAAGACTACACTCATCCACACTCATCCTACACTCATCTAACCATTCATATTCGCCTTAAAATACCAACATCGTTGTGTCGGCGTCTCATATATAAATAAAAAAAATAAAAAAAAGTATAACTTCCACCGTGTGGTCCGACGCACACCCAATTTTTTATTAATAAGGCCACGGTTGGTGTCAGTTTAGATATCGCGCGGGTGGAGGAGGGTGTCAGGGGGTCGGACACCTTCTAGCTTGGTTTTATATTAGTGTAATAAATTGTTCAATATATAGTTTCTAGTACGGTTTCAATATAGTAGAGCTGACATACGTTATCTGAACCTCAGGGACAATAATCAACAGATAAATACCATCAATCAGTTGACGTAAAAGCTTGAAATAAGTAGGCCTACGAGATGAATCGTCGTTGGTAAAACAGAAGTACTTGCAATTACTTGTGTTTATTTGGAAAAACCTACCAATTGTATTACTATTTTATCCATACGACCTTTAAGCTTTTGTTTGTTCTAGAGGAATTGCTAGGGTCCTTTTGTTTGTTCTAGAGGAATTGCTAGGGTCCTTTTGTTTGTTCTAGAGGAATTGCTAGGGTCCTTTTGTTTGTTCTAGAGGAATTGCTAGGGTCCTTTTGTTTGTTCTAGAGGAATTGCTAGGGTCCTTTTGTTTGTTCTAGAGGAATTGCTAGGGTCCTTTTGCTTTTTTATAATAATTTTAGAAATAAGCAATTGCTTGGTTTTTATTCATAAGGCCGATTGACTTTATAGACAGCTGTATGAGTGACTTGTTTGTCAGCGCTTGGTTACGTGGGCAATCCCGTGTCATACGACACCGGTTGGTACAACCCACTTCGGTCTAGCATATACAGTATCATTTACACACATACATAAACTAGAGAATTGTGACATTTAATTGACTTGGCTTTTAGTTTCGATATTACTGTACAACGAATTTTGTCAAATACCCTTGTGATTCGTTAACCCTACAATGGCACTGTTCATTTTTTTAATTGAAAATGTTTCAATTAAATTTTGTTATTTGTACTATGTTTTATATATGCATAGCATTATATTTAATTTAACGTTTTGCGTACAATTTGTAATAAATACAAGGTGGAAAAATAATATCGTAACGCTTTCACAACTGTTGTATGACTTCACTTGTAAAAGTGAAATCTTGTACATGATTATGATTACAAAGAACGTTATTTTTGACGCCACTAGCGACACTTCATATTTTTGACGCCACTAGCGACACTTCATATTTTTGACGCCATTAGCGACACTTCATATTTTTGACACCATTAGCGACACTTCATATTTTTTACGCCACTAGCGACACTTCATATTTTTGACGCCATTAGCGACACTTCATATTTTTGACGCCATTAGCGACAATCCATATTTTCTTGGGGACGGCTCACAAGGAGTTGAACGGACATCTTCAACGTATGCCTAGATCGAGTTCGGTATCAAATGAAAGGTCTATTCAAGAAAATTAACCGTCGCAAACCGGACTTCGAACAGTCTATCCTTTCCAGAGTAGTGGTCATTTGAATTTCAAAGTAACTAATTTGAACAATATTATTTCACCGCTACTTAACGGATTTAAGTTAATTATTCTGATCAAAAAGTATACTTTATGCAACACAATTATTAAATAAATTTAATTATCTATGGAAAAAATAACGTTGTTGAGAAAGCGTTTCCATATTTTGTCCACCCTGTATATAAACGCTTAGGGTCAGATCGGACTCCACAGTGCCATTTGTGTAATTATTTTTTTATCTAATTTTATTTTACTTTCGACTTTTTTTTTGAAATCCTTTGTTAAACAATTTATATGAATAAAAATATTACAAGCACGTAAAAAAGTCTTACAATGTACAGCCTTGGCAGACCGCTGCATGTATAAAACCGCAAGTGAGTACAATAACAAAAAACTGAATTGAAATTGTGATTTTGTGAACCTGCAAAATACAAATTAAGACCCTGATGAAGAATATATGAGCCTTTTAGCAAGAAAAGAGGGCGTTGTCACCTTTGTGATAAAAAAAGTACCCTTAAGAGAGCAAGATCTGTGGACCATACGTTTGATCTATGCACATGAAAATCACTGATATTTTTATACATGCAGCCTACATGTCCCATAGATGTGGAAGCTGGTGAATAGGTTTAATATTATGTTATAAATTATGTTTCATCACAGTAATTTACATTTTAATATTATAATATATTCAATAGTCATTTGCAATAGGTAAACAATGTCGGTGTGAGTTTTCAACCCTTTCATCTTATCTAAATCAAATCTTTAGCACGTTTCAAGAAAAATATCATGTGAGTGTATTGCCTAATGCATTACATCCTGTAACAGGTTTCAGAGGTCACCAATCCACACCTGCTTCTCCGACTGAATGAAGACCAGTCCCCCCCAACATACACACAAGAACTAGCTATGTGATCCATAGCTGTGTGTAAGTGTTTAATCAACATTTGAACACTACGACAAAGTACTTTCTATTTAAATTTTGTTGAGATTTCAAATTATTCTTTACTTAAATCCTCTTTCGTAGCTGGCATTGAAAACCATACGATTTATAATATATGTCGAAAATGATGTATCTTATAGGCCATGAGTAGAGTTTAGTTTAGTCTCATACAGTAAAGATGGGTTGCGCAACGAATCGCTATGAAACGAGGTCTAATGTACACTGAAGTAACCTACTGTTAGGTCCAATGTATCTTCTGGGGGCTCTAAGTGACGAGTAAAACTCCACTACTGATTAAATATCTGAACCTCAATCATAATTTATTCATTTATTCAATTGGTCACAAGTATGATGTAATTTTAATATTTGGTCACAATCATGATGTAATTGTAAGATTTGGTCACAAGCATGATGTAATTGTAAGATTTGGTCACAAGCATGATGTAATTGTAAGATTTGGTCACAAGCATGATGTAATTGTAATATTTGGTCACAAGCATGATGTAATTGTAAGATTTGGTCACAAGCATGATGTAATTGTAATATTTGGTCACAAGCATGATGTAATTGTAAGATTTGGTCACAAGCATGATGTAATTGTAAGATTTGGTCACAAGCATGATGTAATTGTAAGATTTGGTCACAAGCATGATGTAATTGTAATATTTGGTCACAAGCATGATGTAATTGTAATATTTGGTCACAAGCATGATGTAATTGTAATATTTGGTCACAAGCAAGATGTAATTGTAAGATTTGGTCACAAGCATGATGTAATTGTAATATTTGGTCACAAGCATGATTTAATTGTAATATTTGGTCACGAGCATGATGTAATTGTAATATTTGGTCACAAGCATGATGTAATTGTAATATTTGGTCACAAGCATGATGTAATTGTAAGATTTGGTCACAAGCATGATGTAATTGTAATATTTGGTCACAAGCATGATGTAATTGTAATATTTGGTCACAAGCATGATGTAATTGTAATATTTGGTCACAAGCATGATGTAATTGTAATATTTGGTCACAAGCATGATGTAATTGTAAGATTTGGTCACAAGCATGATGTAATTGTAAGATTTTAATCAACTGCAACAATTTACGTATTAATGAATAATTTTAACGAAAACGCCTAAAACAAACGGATTTGTTTTAATTTTAAACTGTGATTCAAGCAACAGTCAAAAACATAAATTACTTAGGGATCGAAATGTTATAGAAATTGCAAGCTTCTCAAATTGCTTTTTAACGAAATAAGCCAAAAATAAACAACGTTTAATAAGGGTGGGATTACACTCATATGTTGAGAGAATGTATTCAGAGGCAGTACACGGCGGGGAGAGGAGGGGGAAATGTATATCGATTCTGCAAAGGACCACCCCTTCTAAGCGCTCACATATAATTCACTTCCTTAACTTAAACGCAGTTACAGTTCTGACGTTCTTATACTGCAAAGCTTTTAAAAAGAGCTCATTCAATTAGGCCAATTAAGTAATTATAAAGCTTAATAAAGTGATATTTTATATTTCTTAGTGTACTTTATTCCCAAGGCTGGTTTTAACGATTTTACTTCGGTGCGTTTCCTTCTCTCAATGTATGCACATTACGACAAATATAATACAATTTAAGAAAATGCAACTTTATAAATTCCTAAATTCAAAATATTTATTGTTTGTAATATATATTAGTACAAAATATTAATTACATTTTGAATTAATAAAAACATAAGGCGTAATGAAAAATTATATTTAATATAATTGGGGAATATAGTGGTTATTTATTTTTTTTTTTTATTGCTCCTTTCAGAACAAACAATACGACAGTGATGTATGCCATTATCTGGTCGCTTATAACATTGTACTGTCGACTGTTGGAGGGGAGCGGGAGTGGGATAGGAACTCTTCCCCGCCATTCCACCGTAGTTGATACGTACCGACACACCATGTCTCCAGAACTCCGATTGTATGAAGAGCTACTAGCTCAGAGGATTGTCCAGGAACGGAACCACAGAACAAACTGTGTACGAGAGTTGCTCACGACTCATTCGTCAAGTAACTTACATAGTGCACGCAATCCTGCGATAAATGGTTTATAGCTTTTATGTTTGGGAGGGTTGGCTGATTAGAAATTCTGCTATTTCGATCAGCACGAGTCTACTCCCCATGGGCATAGACCAAGTTACAATGTACATTTGGACAAATCAAGTTAAAACATATCGCCACTAGTTGTCCGTTAAGTCATTAACAGTTTATATTAATTTCAATTATTTCAAAGTCTTGAATAATGTTGATTGCTTAATGGTTTTTCCATTTGACGGTACACCGTCAATACAATTGATATAAACATTTTTGTAAACTAATTGATGATATCAAAACAATTTTAAGTAACCAAGTTGTATCACAAACAATAAAGTGCGCTGAACAATCTACATTCGCCATTATAATACAAACAGAATGACACATAAAACATAATTTCACCTGAAACATACGTTACACATCGATCTAAACATTTATCCTTTGTCTTACGGAGAAGCTATACCCGTGCTGGAATAGTTATGAACGAAATGTGATACGTATTTCTCCTTGGATTTCTGGCATCTTAAAAAATAGTTACGAACGAAATGTGATATGTATTTCCCCGTGGATTTCTGGCATCTTCAAAAATAGTTATGAACGAAATGTGATATGAATTTCCCCTTGGATTTCTGGTATCTTCAAAAACAGTTATGAACGAAATGTGATATGTATTTCCCCTTGGATTTCTGGCATCTTCAAAAATAGTTATGAACGAAAAGTGATACGTATTTCTCCTTGGATTCCTGGCATCTTCAAAAATAGTTATGAATGTAATGTGATATGAATTTCCCCTTGGATTTCTGGCATCTTCAAAAATAGTTATGAACGAAATGTGATATGTATTTCCCCTTGGATTTCTGGCATCTTCAAAAATAGTTATGAACGAAATGTGATACGTATTTCTCCTTGGATTTCTGGCATCTTCAAAAATAGTTATGAACGAAATGTGATATGTATTTCCCCTTGGATTTCTGGCATCTTCAAAAATAGTTATGAACGAAATGTGATACGTATTTCTCCTTGGATTTCTGGCATCTTCAAAAATAGTTACGAACGAAATGTGATACGTATTTCTATTTGGATTTCTGGCATCTTCAAAAATAGTTATGAACGAAATGTGATACGTATTTCTCCTTGGATTTCTGACATCTTCCAAAATAGTTTTGAACGAAATGTGATATTTTGAAAAGTTTGATTTTTTTATTTCTCTGGCACAGACAACACCGATAACTTGAGTGCTTATAATGAGGTGTACTTTAAATTCCTATATATTAACAGTATGCATAGGCTGTTGGCCATGGTGGTTTTAACAAGAACAATGTTATTTGCGAATCCATATTTTTTTGTTATTTATTGACCAGAAGTTATGTATCATATTGGGCATTGGGTTTAATTTTGATATTATGAAGACAAATGTCCTAGTTTTGAAAAATAGGAAAAAATAAAAACTTCAAATTAGATATTTTTTATATTTTTTCTATAAAACTAATTAGGAATTCGCAAAGCAATTCCAGCGCGTTTGTCATTCTTGGTCAGATGCAATTTGTTCGGAACCATTCGTTGAAAAATAAATGTTTAGTTTGGATAGCGGCAACATGCTTGTGTATCAGATATGATTGATACACGTGGCCCCTCAGGGATGTTGGGTGTGTATCAAATAAGATACACACGGCGCTGAACGTGTTAAGGGAACCAACATGTCCGACAGCCTCTGCAGACTCTTACGGGCCTTCCCAGGTTTTTTCTGATATTGGCCACGTATATTTTATCATTCCAAGGAAATATGGTACGCCATCATGTCATGAGAAAGTAGACTACTGTGCGATGGGCGTTGGACGCTATAGCGAACTTGTTTGCGTTAGCGGGGTGAAGTGTATTCCTTTAATGCTGGAGTCGAATGTGACAGGTCGGCATTATCTCACAAATATATACATTGAGGGAATGCTGTGAGGTCATTGGCCGGCAATGCTATTGGGCAAGAAGCCCGCCCGCATTCAGCCTTTTATTTACTATAGAAATACTTGTTTATTTATAACGCCCGCTTCTACAGCCTGTTTGTATACATTTAATTGCAGTTCCCTTTCTCTACCTTGGCCGGATTCATTCACTTTGGTATTCATTTTGTATAGTTCCCATCACGTGTATTTTCGCATAAAACAATTACTTACTTGCATTAACAATAATCAAAATACAATCTTGTGCGGTGTTCATGTCGACTAAATAAACCCAACAGTAAAGTTGCAATTCAATAATGTTTGAGTTCTGTGAATATTCCAAGCGGAATACGTCAGAAATACAAATCTGACGTTAATTTATCTCTTATGTTTACTTTTCCGATGAAACGAGAAACTTTACTTAAGCCTACGTTCAACTAAATAGTGTTTAAACACGTTTTCTGGGGGCAAACTTATTAGTCTACAACTTAGTAAATGCACATTTGTTTCTCTATGGCGAAAGTATGGTACAAATATATATGCCTAGATATCAGACAAGACGATTAAAATTGTTACTAATTAAGACTGACAGCTTCTTAAAAAGTAGACAATCTAGTACAAAGCAAGTTTGAATATTTCGCGAACCTTTTTTGCGAAAATCTCAGAGTACAGTAAGCCTACTATAACCAGTAGTGTGTCAAACGATACGTTACTGTCTGTGATGAATACTTGAAATAATTAAAGCAGTCGTAAAGTCGTAATGTCAGTAGCTAATTAAATTCTTCTACAGTCATCTACTACCGTGGGAAGAGGCGTTCTCGAGGCCGCCGCTCGCTGCCAAGTAATACACTTCAAGGCTACCTTACAAAACTTAGCAATCTGACATCCTCGATTTTTTTTTAAAGAATTACAAAACTCTTGTTTGAGAACACCAATGCGGGGGATTTACTGAATTAACCTAGACGGCGTTACACGGATAAAATTTCTAAGAGAATGGCGTCTGTAAAACGTACGACAAATGATGTACACGCCATTATCATAGTGTACAAAAAGAAGCATAACAATAATATTTAAACACTTTAAGGCTGTTAAGATAATCTGTTAACACTTATATTTAAAATTTTTAGTTATTTGTTGTATCAAAAAAGATGATAAATATCTAGAACAATTGATTCACTGCTATATTAAAGTACACAAATGCGATTTGGAATTAAAGAATCAGCATAAATGCTGAACTCAGCAGATTGTACAGTTAGGATATTTGCTAATCATGTTTTAGTGTATAGCTTTACTCTAATTGTGTAGCTTGTGAACAACAAATATTTTTGAATTTCAATGGTTTTGTACATAAGTAGATTAAATGTTTGTATTTCAGTATGTAGCAAGTTTAATGGTTGAATGGCGAAAGGCTAAAGATAATAAGATTTATTAATTTTTGTACATGTTACTAAGATTACTGTCAATTGCAAGAATGTTCACAAACTTAGGTATTATTACTATATAAACATTTACATTAATGGTAATTGCCACAGAAGCGTTCCTGCTGCCACAAGAAAGCCACCTGTTTCTTTTTTTGTCTGTAGTTACTGAAAATAAGTACGTTGTAACATTATTAATGTAGAAAATGTAGAGCAATGAAACATTAATACATTGAATACTTTAATTCACAAAATGTTACGAGTACATAACTCAAATGTAAGTAGATCTATGAAAACCACATAGTCCAAAAATGTCAATAACATGTCAAAAATGCAAAATGATGCAGATTTCAAAACAAAGAGATTTTTTCAGATTTTTAAAGAATATTTTTATTTTTTTCAAACAATACTTTTTCTAATTTTCAGTAAGTTATTTTTGTATAAACCCTTAATTAGATTACAAGATTTGTATGGTACAATGTTGATTAACTGTAACATTGTTTTATGTCCAAGTGCCAAGGTTAGTTCTCCGACCAAGCTAATGTCAGAACATCGTGTGTAACCACACAAATAAACCTATATTTGTTCCAACACAAATAACTAACTAAATAAATAAGCTTTTTACGCCATTCCTGAGAGCAGTTGGACTTATTTACATGTTTCAGGCATTTCAAAATACACTAATTTAACACTTTATTTGCAAATGCAGTAGCGTTTTATTCTGCTCTGCTATTAACATTTGCAACAGCTAAGACTGTTGCAGAACAAATACAGTAATTAATTGAACATCAATACGTGGCGACGTTCTTTACAGCACAATCCACGCCATTTTAGTACACCGTTGCCTGAAATTTGTTCAGGCGGAATTAGCTGGTCTTCATTCAATCAAAGAAGCCGTATTGAACGGTTGCGAAAACTGTGGCGGGATATCAATATTTAAACACTAACATACAGAAAACTTTTTTTTCCAAAATATATATTTCGTTGACTCCGCTAAATATGAACAGACGTTTCGCCGGGGACCATCGCTGATACAAGTAGGCTACGTTGTCCTTTACATTTATATTCATTACTACGTGTTTTTCCTTTTTCCCTGTCATTGAGAGCCATAAGATATACGTAAATTAATCTCATGATTCCTCATAGTTTTAAGACTATTGTTTTCCTCTTTCATAAAAAGATTTTGTATTGTGAAATATTAAGCAGCATCGTAATATAAAAACCAGGTTTAAAACGGTAGACAAATTGATGTTATCGTGATAACCCGACTGGCGTGCAGCTAACCCCCTTTTGTACAACGTCTTTGTGTCGACTACAAAGCACGACACCACGCATCCACTACATCTCTCAACAAACATAAAAAAAATTATACTTCAAACTGCCTTTATTCTATGTTATTTATTTTACAGCAATCTTCCTTTTATACACAATCCAAGGTTCCTATACAAGAGGTTGTCTCATACAAGTACGCATCGATATCGCACAGGTAGCAATTACGTCATAGGGAGACCTCCGCTGTGTTTTTCTACCTTCACTGCTGTAAACAAAATAAACCGTAACAACGTAAAACATCTCATATCCGTTGTCGATTAATGTTGAGTATGGTGTTTTATGCTGTGGTATGGCTTTGTTTTTAAAAATTGTGAATTCATATGACTATGTTTGTGAAATGCCTGAAGTGAGGTGTGCCGTTGCTGTTTGTAATAATAAGTATATAATATTAAAATAACTGAGATTTTAATTATTCCAAAATATTCTTGAAAACAATACAGTAATGGGTTTTAGTGTGTAGTTTTAATTGTTCAGCACACTGTGTTGGAGGCATAAAGTAAGTAATACAAAAGTAATTCTCTGTGATCGGAGGTCTTCCTCTGACGTCATAACTCGGCTTATATAGACCATATGAGAATGAGACAACCTGTTGTATAGGAGCTTGTACACAATCGCCATTGCAGAATCAGCAGTGCATGATAATGCTCGGCCAACTCAACAAACAGAACGCTGCCTCATACTGTACGATTTCTGACGGTTTCAGTTCTGTCAAGTTCCAAATATTTCAATACTAGAAAATTAATTTAATTATATATAGGAAGATATTGAATATACAACATTACCTACAACAGGCCTACAGGAGTTTAGAGTATATTTTATGGTATATAAATCGCAATACAATTTTATTAATTACTATTCATTTCGTGACACTGGGATTTTAATATTTACAATTATTAGTCCACTCAATGTTTAAAAGAGCATAACAGGTATTGTATTTACTTCCATTTTCAAAAACTATCCAAGAAATATACAAAAAAATAACAATTCACTGACAATAGTAGTTTCAGAACAACGTTAAAACATTGCCATATGTGTGAATAATAAATTACATATTTAATTGGTAAATCTGATTATGCATAGGGTACTATCTTTTTGATGTACCGTACATTTAATCGAAAACTGTAAATAGTTACTAGTATCACGCTAAATTTAAATCAGTGAATATATTTAACAACTGGTTGCTGGTCATTAGAACAGAATTCATCAAGATCTTTAGATTGGTTTTAAACTAAAGAGAACAAAATTATGTAGATTTATAACACAAGGTTTACTTAGTCAAGACCTACAAGGCAAAACAATGTTTGGACCAACAGCTGTGTGATCTAAATATAAGCCAATCATCAGGAGCAGGATTGCCAACGCAATTGCCTTCAGGGCACAACCAAAAGTACTGGTGAAAATTGTAAATTTGTTCATTATTCAACTGTTAAAACAAGTTTTGCTCAACTGCAACTGGATTGAGGTGATACGGCAAGTTGTAGAACAATCAACGGTACTTCCAGGTATATGGTAGTAGGTACCATATTACATCTATAGCAATTAATTTCATCTTTGACCACAAAAAATATAAATCTCTTGAAACGAAATTTGTTTTTAGTTGCGTCATTAAATCTAGATCCGTGTTTAAATGTGAGGTACATGTTGATACACGAGTAAACATGAATGTAATGTAAATAAACATTAAATATAAGTAATTACGTGCTCATTAGGTACCTGCCTCACACAGATCTACAGTCAACACGACATATGATTTTACCTTGGAACAATAATGTGAACAGTAGACTGTCATACTCAGGTCCATAAAGTGAGTACAGAATATAAATAGAGAGAGAGGCCTTAGGTTCCCGCGTTAGAGGCCGAGTCTCCGACCAATATGGCGGCGTGTTACCGGCGTTGCGGGTAGTGGAGAGCGTTCGTGCAGGCGGACCACTGCGTAAGAACATAATGTATTCACTGTTCTCACGGGGCTTATTTAGTAGCTCCTCCTTAGCGTTTCCAGAGGAATAGCAATCACTCTTATATTTTTCAGTTTAGTCTTAAATATCATAGTCTTGTAAATAATTTATTTTTATTTGTTTTTTTTAATATGCCTTAGTGCTCAGCTTATGGCTGTATATGACTAAAGTAATTATATGTATGAATGTTGCTATTTTGTTTAGGAATAGACATTGATAAGTATTTCAGTATATTTGTTTTTGTGTAAAATTCAATGAATGATTCAAGTAATATACTTCCATAAAAAATTAGTTTTATATTGTATAATAGGGAATACCTCTATTCACTAAGACAGTTTTATAAAGGAGAATTTAATTTGTTTGATATTTTCTTTTCTCATTATAAATAACTTATTAGTATTAGCGTATACATAATTATAACAACACATTTGTTTGGAATATAAAACTTTTTTATATAAGTCTAATCTTTCTCGTGATTATAAAGAATTCATTAATAATGTGAATATTGCTGAGATCTAGTGTAAGATAAGAGATACAGGCAGCACAGTAAAAGGCTTTTATCAATGTCAGATGACGACTGGACTGAAAGTTTCTAAAGAATTTCTCCTTTTGTAGCTCTGCCACACTACTTTAGAAAGTGGTACCGGTAGAGTATTTTTCCAAAAAATAATTATACTACATAGTGTTTTACTTCTGGAAAATAAATTCATTTATTCATTATATGTTAACTTTTTATAAAATTATTGACCGTTAAATAAGTCTTACCACATATGTGATAACGATATTGTCGATGCCAGATTATTTGTGAAATAATAAATCCCTCAAGCTATAAAAAATATTGTGTATTAAGACATTTTTATTTTCCTCTTGTTTTACCAATGAGTATCAAGGAAACAAATGGAGTAATTAATTTAATGAGCGATTGTTTAAGTAGACATTCACTTCTGAGATATCTGACGATTTCTTATTGGTAAATTAACGACAAAAAATAATATATAATATTACCTTTAGAAAATATACTCTAAGTACAATTTTTATCTCATAACAGAAGTTAGAAATATAACTGTGGTATGTATCATATACACTGTGGAGCAAATACCTAATGTTTAATAATAGTGCAGTGATTAATTGATTAAATTACAATTACATTAAATTATTTTTATTGTTTATTAATTAATACACTAATTATAATGTCACGTATCTGTTGAAATACACAATAAAATTGAGTTCAATAACAACAAACATTATACGTCACCTTGTACAAAATTGTTTGAATATACTTCCGAAACATTTGAGACATTAGGTGAACATTTAAAACTTAAAAAATTAAGATTAACATTTAAATTTGACAAGAACGATTTGTAAATATTAAAAAGCCATATTATTATAACCAAGTGATCCCTGTACACCATTAGCGCGCTCACTGCAGTATGTGTTCACTGAGACCTGCGGCGCGGTAGGGACTGCTGATACGTAGACGCTTTACTGCAATAAGTACACCGTCCTGGTGGATTAACCTGCACTCTTATATTTTTTCAATATTTGTTTATGTTAAATTCAATATCTCCCCTACAACGTTGCCGCTGGTCAAACTTCTCTGACCAAACAACAAAAAAGTTAGCAGCCGACTAACTTTTTCTTGTCAAAATGAAAAACTACATAATTCTCTTAACCCTCCGAGTGTTGATCGTTAGATTTCTAACGATATTTTCTAGCGGCCGAGTGTCGATCGTTAGATTTCTAACGATCTTGCAACGCCGTAGTTTTTCACTGATTTAACCGGTTTTCATTATCGATATCGCGATGATTCGAATACTACGCGATTCTAGAACATCCAGGCTGCATGGCAACTGTATAATGCCTACTGTTTGTAAAAAAATTAGCAGTTTTATTTTATTCTCAAAATTACATCAGCTGCGTTTGTTTACTGTGCCTTCAGTTGAACGTATGCTAGTTGGTAGAGTATATAATTTCTTCTATATGTCTTATATTCAAGGTGTTAAAAAAAGTGTGTAAATGTATATATTTTTGTGTTCAGTGATAAATTCTTTACTAAATGGCTATTTTGATTTTTTTATGAAGTGAACGAAAAAAAATATAAAAATTGAGATCTTGAAACATTTTTGAAACTTTTTTTGAAATTTTAAGTTCCCGCCCACAGAAAAATTTTAGGACTAAAAGTAAGTAATTCAAAATGTAGTACTTTATGTAGCCTAGTTATTTTAGATTACAAATATATATATATGTATGGACTTATCTTTAGTTATTGGTTATAAAAAAATATTTTTTAAAAACACTTCAGAAGTCACAAAAATGGTGTAACACTCGGGGGGTTTTAATGCAACACTCGGAGGGTTAATCTTTACCAAGTTGGCGGATCTTGATCTTGCCTCACCTCTAATGCACACAGCGTATATGCCATGTCCTCTCTATATATATTCTGTACTCACTGGGTCCATATACACTGAATCTCATTTATGTACGGTTACACTAAAACATTTAGACTTTTTTTGCGTTAAAGGTGTTGGTTTAACTGATTAAATATATGTTAGAAACTATTTTGTTGTGTGACGTTGGGAATTTTGTAGATTACATAGACAAATAGTTCAAGCAGTCAATCACGATTTTTACCAGCCGCATGCCTGTTAGAATTGTGAATCCGAGATATTCATCCATCCGACTATGAAGAAAGGAAATTTTCGAGTATCAACGCGTGTTGAAAATAAAATGTTAACAGGATTAAACTGTATCACAAATCAATCTAACACTGCGTGTGCCCTCCTCTTGTCTATCAGGGCTGACAGATTAGGTACGACGCTGTAATTGTCTTGTAACTGTAAAAATAATCTCCGCATTGGGCGTGGAAGAATCAAAGATAGTCAACCTAAAAAAGTTCCTGACTGCAACAGCTATACTTAGTCTCTCTCTATAGAACACAGGAATCAGTGATAAGTGTATTCAAATACCAAAGATACTCCCGTGTTGTCGAGAGAGTTTTTATGAAATGGGGAAGTACACCTCAATATTAATACGGATATGAAAAGAACAGCAAAATGGAGAGACAAGATGTCTCAAGTATGTTATCAGTCCGTGTTTTTTGTGGCAATGACAGAAAGTCATCTGAACTGACAATCGGAACACTACTTGCCGTAAAAACAAAGAATCAATACTGTTTTTAAAAACAAACTCACATAGTAAAATTTGATGACCATGTAGGACACTATAAAAAATGGAGTTCCTTTCAAGACCAAGGAAGGGTATTTCCAATTGGTCATTGAAAGCTGTACCTATCTAAATGTACATAGATAGTTGATCACCGCATGTGTTAGCTAGCCTTCCGTCCCGAGTGCCGACGGCAACCCACACAGTTGGGAACAAAACAAACCGGTTCTCAGAGCCTCCACAAGTATTCACGCTCAACTCCCGCCACTTTCCTTACCCCTCCTCTACAATAAATGATTAATTAGCGAAATGACACTTGGTAAATTTAATTTGTGAAGCAGGCTTTTTCTTTTACAACTTTCATTACCGAATAAATTCTCAATCACGAAAAGCCACGTTTACACTGGAGATGACAACATTGCTGTCAACATTAACAAAAATCGTACTAAAATGTTCATCAACATTTGCTGCCAACACCAAAAAAAGTGTTGGTAACATCACCACTTACCGTAGTCGGTAAAGATCAAAGAGTGTTGTCAACAAAAAAATCCAATAAATTGTCAAAAATTCGCGGGACTCAGCCATGTTACTAGTCTGGAGATAGCACAAACTACACTGATAGTGTAACGTCCCAACTGGGGGAAGGGGGGAGGTTTGAACAGTTCCAACCTGTCGGTCAACCTTCCAATCTGATCGCTTGATTTGATGAACATTTTCACCAACCGTCCAACCTTACTCCAACCCAATCAATTGCGCAAATCTTGCGTTTACATGTAACGATAATTTGCACAATTTGGTTTGTGCAAATCAAAGTGTATAAATAAATTGAAGCGTGTAAACGGGGATATAAGCGACCCGCAACAATGTTGGCTAAACTTCCCCTTCTACTGTCCAGTGCACATGGTTGACCGACGCGCGTCAGTACCTACTATTAATATACTGTGTATCGTTTAGATGTATATAAGACAAAAAAGAATAAGTTATCCTTTATAGGCCTACATCGGATTATATAATATATTGCGCTAGTAGTGCAAATATGAGCGTATTTGCTTTAACCTACACACTATGACAAGTTATATTATAACGATATGATTGTTACATTATTTACGATTCCCCTGAGATTGGACGAGTATTTCAAATTTCCATCTTATCTTCAACTGCGCCCCAACTTCCTGTTCAATTCAACTTAAGGTCGACATGCAAGATTTTGTTGTCTATTTACGCTACGTTAATACATTGATTTTACTATACATAGATTTATATAGTTATATTAACCATTGATTTATATAGTAAAATCAATGGTTAATATCACTCCTATATAAGCTATAGCCCGTAGCAATTAAAAAATATTTAACTAACAAAATTTGTATGCTGAACGAAGAAAACAATATACGACAAAACTGATTAAAAGAATAGTATTAAAAGAACAACATGCCCAATAAAATAAAACACAAATGCATCACAATTTACATAAAGAAGTGGGCTTTTCAACACAACAAGAACTAGAAAAGAGAGAGGTTTGGTTGGTGCCAAATCGAAGTTCACGTGTACGAACTGGTCGTTAGATCGTCAATTTATAGGAAAATTAAAATAAAATTTAAAGCAAAAAGGCAAATTTTATAATTATTATCAACAAAATCATGTTTGGTAGATCGAAATAATTTTCAATTAAGAATCCAAATGGAGACCCTTTTGTTTAGGAAGAGAATCGATATAGTTTAAAATATCACAACTATGAAAGAATATAATGAAAGAATAAGCCATGTCGAGATGGGACAAAATTACATTACGAACAAAACCAAAAAGGTATTCTGACGCTGCGATAGCAGATTCCTTAGTTGACTCCCCAATCGTTGTATCTTTTCCACTTTTATTCATACTATAATACTATAGATAAACAAGATCAAGACGCAGTTGTTATATTATAGACTATTTTTGGCCAACCGAAGTAGGAGTGCTTAATGTCTGTCAGTGCTGAGGCACATCCTGTTCCTACTACTGTACCTAAATATAAATCCATGTAAAACCAACATGGTAATCACTGAATCCAAATAGGCTACACAGTGATTTGTGATGGAGCATGATTGAAATCAACTGAGTAATTTTATCATCCAACACAATGTCACAAGAAACTGTCTCTTATGATTAAACTCACATCACATTTCCAAGTTGCAAACACCAAATTATTTGTCTACTTTTAATAAACACAGAATATAAACAAATATCTGTTCATATTCTGTGATGATAAGACAATTTTGTTACAGAATTACATTTAAAAAAATATAATAAACATGAAAGTATAGTCAAATTAAAATTATGGAATACAAGTAGCCTACAGCATTTGGTTTAAACGAGTATTTCTATTATAATTTTAAAATAATTTTAACCAATTTTAAGAATATGCTATACATTTTAACTCTCACTAAAAGGTTTCAACTTGGCTAACAAAATATTGAAATTCTCCTGTAATAATGTCCTATTATTCTCGAAAGTAAAAATATATTTTTATTGATAATATAAAAAAAGGGCAAATAAATAATATTTATTTGCCTTTTTAAAGATAATATTTTCAGCATAATAAATGAATGATTTATTATTTATTTATTTATGGTTGTTCATGGCACCTAATTAAGGTGGCATTTGTCATTCAATTGGAAACTATGTTTGCTTGTTCAACTCTGCTACTTTCTAATCAATTGTAGTTTACTTTCATTAACCACCAACTTGGCTTACAAAAAACTGAATAGTGTACTAAATTATGTTGTTTTTGCTTACAACTCTACTAAGATTTTACTGTACTAAATCAATTTTGCTTAGAGTGATATTGATATACAGTATATCAATACATTTTATTTTTATGAAACTAATAGCTTTTATGAACATACTATAGGCATATATCAAAACAAATTATTTTTATGAATTAAACATGGCTGTCTTTTGAGTAGGCCTAAATCCGTTTAGAATATCAATTTTTTTATATTTAAAATTTTATAAATAAAAAATATATTATATAAATAATTATTTTAATTTGGTTTGCAAAAGATAAGAAAACTGCTGGAAAGCTTTAATTTTATTGATAAAAAAACGAAGGGCTATTTAATTAACATTTTATAATAAAGCTAAGAAAAATTATAATTATTTAATTTTATTTTCTTTCATTGCTGATTGTATTGATCCAATAGCAAATACTTTTAGGTCAGCTTGTTTGTTAAAAAAAGCCGAATAATTTACGACCAACAAAAGATTTATGATAAGCTTACTTCCGTAAAAAGAATAAAACTTAAAACAACATTTCTATTGTGAGTCTAAGAAAGCACTCAAGTAACTCAAAATATTTGGTTTTTATTTCGAATATTTAGCTGAATTTATATGACTAAAGGATGAAGAATTGTTTTCTGGTAATATGCATTAACGTAATATTTATAAAAAATAATATTCATAATATACAATAGATATGAATGCAGTGTAATGAACTTATAATGGATCCCGTAGTCTAATTATAAAATGTGAACAAGGTTGGCTGCTCGCTAACATAAACTCTCGTAAAAACAACCAGAGATTGTTTAGTCACAAGCAATGTTGTACATTCTGATACAAAAGTAACCCAACCAGCCTCCTCCCAGTCCCCTAGACCAGACTGTACCCAGCCTGCATTCATTGTCATCATTGCCTTTTTACCGACTCAAGAGCAATTTAAATAATTGGTGAATTGAATAACATTCCAAACTATTTTAAACTGATACCAAATGGCATAACCTTGGAAGAGTAAAATTTAAATATCACCTTAAGTAATTAATAACATGTTTATTAAACCTAACTAATTAAATATTTTCAATTAAAACTTTGATAAGTGTGATATTACTTTATTTATAATCATCATTAGGCCTAAATTTAAATTAAACTGTATACTAATGGAATTATTTAACAATAACATTTTTCTTAGATTAAATATGTATAACAGGCCTAAGCCTTTTGTAGAAACAAAGAATATTCATTTTGTGAATTTACTGTAATATTAATTTATTGTAGACCAACACAAATGTAATATGGTTAACTTAAAAAAAGTATTTTAAAACATCAAAATAATTTTTATTGAACATGAACAAAGGTAAAATTAAATGTTAGGTCCATACATAACTAAAACAACCATAATACCTATACAGTATTGCTAAAATTTTGTTAAAATATCTATTTATTAGGCACAATGTAAGTAAATTTAATTATAAAATAAATGAATTTGCCAATCCATTACAACAAACTTAATATAATAATATTTAATATATTCAGTTATAGGCCTACATATACATTTGTAATTAACTTGGTAAATGTCTAACATATAACTTGTTGCCATAAATTAATATGGAAACAAAAATATAGGAAAGCAGACAAAATATAAACCATACAGATTAATTATATTTATAATACCTATAATACATTTATAAAGATAGGCAAAGATAAATTAATTGATTAGCCTATTCAAAGCTCCTTAGTTTTATATATCTTAACTTGTACAGTTACTAATCCTTTGAAGTAAAGATATTTGGTAAGCTACCCACAATTCCTTTGATCAATAAATTGCAGGCATTTTAAAAATAAAGCAGTTAAATGGGGAGGGGAGGAGTGGGAGCCCAACATACTAGACAAAGAAATTACTATGTTAGTTTGCTGACTCTACAAATTCATAGGTAAAAATCATAAAACTGTTAAAGCTGATGCAATATTAGTTTTGAAAATGTAATTAATTATTAATCAAACAATAACTACCATAAATATTTTTTTTAAATTATGGTGCAGAATTTAATTAATTCATTACCTATAATGAGTAGCCCTAATAAGTAGGCATTATTGCATTTAGGATTAAACAGGATATAATTACATGTCTCATACACATAAAATGTATTCTAAGTTATTGAATCTTAATAGGCTTACAATTATTATGAATAAATTTATAATTCATTAATTATAAGCTCACTAATCTACATAAGATTAAATCAGACTTACTTCTCCATGGCAATCACTCCTTCCTTCAGGTGTGTTTTCTGGTAAAATGTATAAACGGAGACTTGCTAACGTCTGTTCACTATTTTTATCCTCCCACAGCAATTGTAATTCCCCTATGCTCACTAAATCTGAATCATTCCATAATTTCACAAAGAAAAATTCACTTAACGCTAAAATGTTTGTTTTACCGTGTTTAGAATATTTAAATGCCTTATAAAAAGTATAGGGTCCATGTTGACCACAAGGAGAACCAATTAATTTAAAATCCATTATAGCTTTCACTTCACAAGCAACCAATTAAATTACCTAATAAAGGTAAATAACCAGTCTCATAAAAATAAATGTTTTTGGAATGGCATTGTAGCGACGCACTTCTACTGGCTGAACTGTTAGTAGGCTACGCACAATAGGCAGCCCTATAGGAAAGAAAACGATAGCAAGTGTCAATATTAAAATGAAAATAGCCTACCATCAGAGATTTTAAAAATGAAACTTTTCCGGCTATACATTACTTATGTATAAACACACAATCTCACAAATTTTCAAGACACTTAAACACATTAATCTAATAAAATTAAAGTAAAATATGAGAGCTAACAAATCGCACGCCTCTAGCACATCACTTTGTATTTTACTCTAATTATGTGACGTCACCGATACTGTACCTTACCCATAATGCTTTGAACTGTTGTGTATGTTGTGTTGTGAGTCAAGCAAAGCAAAACAAAAACAGTTGTAATCGGTTATTAGTTTAACGATTAATATGTTTAATATCATTTCATCATATTTCGGTAAGTATTCATATGAAACTGTTTATTTAAAATTGTAGTAATGCTGTACATGTACGTAGATTTATGACAATTGTGAGTTAAATGTAAATATCACAGTGCACATAACCTTAATAGGACTTGCTACTTTTATTGTATTATTATTATTATTATTGTTGCTGAAAAAAGTATTTCTGATGACTTCAGATTATAGGCAAATGAATTAGGTGGAGTTTGTCAGTTTGAACTGCTTCTGTGTTTTATGGGCAATCAAGATTCAATTTTGAATGACAGTACTTTAACTTATTGGGTTAACATATAATATAAATACCTTTTGAATTTATTAATTTATTTATTTGCATCAATGGTAAACCAGTTACATTATTGAATTATAATTATTATCCAAGATTACATGCAGATATTTCTCTATAAATCTGTGTAATAATAAATCAGTAATCACAAAACATACAACATGCAAAGGACTAATAACAATTCTATAAACTAGTTCAATATGAATTGATTAACAATATTTACATGTATCAGTTCGATGATCAGTAATACTTAATAGGCCCTTGAATGACAAAGAATTGTGACACACATTCAGATTAGCATACAACAAGATTCTGGAATAAGAATAAACAATTGCAAAACAAAAGTCAATGAACAAAGATAAATAATACAATTAATTAACAATGAGAACAAATGTTATCAATGTGAGATTGGTGAAATAGGACGACAATAAATATAGCAGTGAGATATATAGTACATGATGGCTGGATAATGTCACATAGATTCATGATGTTCTGACACAGACATAATTTGCAATCAGATGCACATAGATCCAATGATTAATAATTATAATAATTAATTTGATTAGTGATTGGATTAAGATATGTATAGGCCTATTTTATTATTAGTGTTGTCTTTATATTGTTATTGTGACTTCTTACTAAATACTCATAAAAATTAATTATATGCCTCTACGCTTAGTCCTAATCTTTGACCTAAAATTGTTAGTAAATAGCTATAAAATCAGTTAGGCTGTAACTTGAAAAAATATTGAATAATGTATTGAAAAGCATTAATATTTATTTCATTGCTTCAGCCTCTATCAAAGAACACATGACTAATATTCCTCATGTAATTCACAATTAAGTTAAGTAAGTTTGTTTGTAAAATAGATTTCAGCTTACCATGTGCATTTTTTTGGGTTAGACTTTTCGATTTAAGATTTCACACTTGCAGAATCTGATATTGATTATAGATTTTTATATCATACATTTTATATAAATAATGAGAGTAAGTATACTCAAATTAATTTCAAGATAACCTTTAAACTAACCTTACTTATGGAAGTATATTCACTAAATTTGGTAGGCGTTGTTTGGCTATTTTGCAAGGGTTTTCTTAAAGAATATCTATGTAAAGATAAAACTATCTTGTTATAACTTACAATTTTCTTCAGAAAAGAACGTAGAACAATATTGTGGCCAAAATTGATCTAGTTTGTGTAAGTAACATAATTTGTAAGAATACCTACAAACAAACTAATTGGGCCTAACTACTATGAGTTAACTGAAAACATCGGATCACTGAAATGTCAAAATTTGCAGTTTATGCTAAATTATGAATAAAAATTCATTACAAATATAGAAAGTGTAAAATATGGCTGAAATAATTCATATTACAGTAAATATTGTTTCAGGATCTTAAGCAATGAATATGGCCAAAACTAACTTATTTATTTACGGCAATACACCTTTTTACAATAGTTATGACATTAAATGACTGATTACAAGATAATTTTCCTCATACTAAGATAAACAAAGATGACAACAAAAATATCTTATAGTTCTTCATATAATGCATCAAGTTAAATATCAGAGTGAAACAATAGTCACAGGTAGTGGAACTCGCAGATCTTCAAAAGTCATGTAACCGCAGAAACGCCCTTCTTGAAGATGGCAAACAAGTCGAAGAAATCCACAGTAGGGTAGATATCATTACCTGTCCTCATCAGCCTAGGAATTGTGCTGTGGTAGTGGTAGTTCGCTGGATGATGATGCTTGCTGAAGAGCTGGTAGCATCTGGTTCTGCGAGGAACATGTAGGTCGATCTTTTTAAGTATTTCAGGACAGTCGATGAGGCCATTCAGTAATTTAAATAGGAAGGTCATGTCCATCCGTGTTCTCCGGAATGCAAGGGTAGGTAGCTGAATTTCATGTACATCTACATCCCTGTACTGGAAGCCAAGTTTGACGCCGACCATCCTAAGGAAACGTCTCTGCACTGACTCCAACACCGAAGCCTGCCCAACCTGGTAGGGAGACCAGACCACCGCGGAGAACTCCAAGACAGGCCGAACAAGTGAAACATAAAGAGCCTTAAATGATGGGATGGAGAAATTCTGTTGACAGGTGCGACTGACAAGCCCAAGGGTTCTTGCAGATTTACTGGCAATGCTGGAGATGTGTTCATTGAAGTCCAGATTAATATATTACTTCATACATATATTAGTATTTTATAAAAAATATGTATGTTTATTAAAATTAATGTTTTATTGAAAAATTAAGGAAACAGGAAACCTATAATTGAAAATAAACAAAATACATAGGCCTAAATAAAAACAATCAATATAGAAACAATATTTTGTTTTAAGATTTCAAAAACTATTTCTCGGCTGGTGTCTTTTCTGCCTGCCTTAAGCCAGGGTTTATTCTGTAAATAATCTGGTGATCACTCATAGGCATCTAACTACAGACTTATTATTATCTTATCTTCGCTCTAGAAGGTACTGGAATCATTGGTCCTCGATGGCTTGAATCCTGAAATGAGCTGCATCATTATTCCAGAGCAGCATGGTTTTAGAGGTGGTAAGTCTGTAACCACAAACCTAGCTCTTTTCTATCATGACATCACATCTGCTTTTGCTCGTGGTAATCAAGTTGACTGCATCTTCATTGACTTTGCAAAGGTACTTGACAGAGTCAGTCATGAACATCTCACTGGCAAGTTGTGTACCTTGGGTTTCTCTGGAAATCTCCTCTCTTTTCAAATTCCTATCTCTCTGGCCGTACACTAACTGTAAGATGCGGCATGGCCTGCTCAAGGAGCATAACAGCTCTATCAGGAGTCACTCTTGGGTCCCCACCTATTCAACATTTTCATAAATGACATAGGTTGTAACAAGTTTCTATTATATGCAGATGATGACAAACTTTTTGTTGAAGTTGTGAGCCCGAATGATCAGGAACGATTGCAGTCTGCTCTATCCTCCGTTGAACTGCGGTGTGATGCTAATGCAATGGAACTTAATGTGTTGAAGTGCCATGACTTTTTCAAGATCAAGTTCTTACTCTCTGTGTGGTTTAACCCTTCGTAGGCCAGACATACTCAAGGATCTAGGAGTCATGACCTCACACTCTCTGCATTCTGGAAATAACGTGCAGCATGTATGTGGCAAAGCAAACTGTACTTGGATTTATCTTTCGCTTCAATAGAGACAACCCTTCTCCAGACATTCTGATCACTTTGTACAAAGCTTTGGTGCGCACCATACTTGAATTCAACTCCTCTATATAGTCACCATATCATAGTGGACTGGTTCATCAACTTGAAAGTGTCCAGCATCGTTTTATAAGAGTCGTTGGTTTAAGAATGAGATACCGATTCATGGATGTTCCCAGCTCCTCGAGTTGATTGACTTCCATGTACCCAGTCAGACGAGGTCACTTGACATATTTGCCCGGCACCAGTACACTACACTCTACCAATAACGCAGTTTTATTCCTCGTCTTTTGTGTCTGGTAATGAAGTTGGTCCTTCTGTGGATTTTTTCTTTATGAACAAAGAGCGTTTTCGAAGGGTAATCAAGGAACTAGTATCCAATGAGCAAATCTTTACTTTAACCTTAATACTGTATAGGCATATTGAATTGTTAAATTATATAAAATATTTATTTGTTTTTTCATAGTATACTTTGTTAAAATGTATCTCATTATTTTTTTTTTTTTTATTGATGGAGTTGTATTATGCATCACATTTGTGTTATACAATTATAAGTGTGATCTTTCTCAATCATATGTATATAATCTCTTGTAATATGATTTAATTGTTTTCGTCATTGCCAATTGTAGGCGACTGTGTATATTTTTGTTATTATTTTTACTGAATACTTTTGGAAATTATTGGCTCATTTATTGTTATAGTTGTTATTCTCATATATTTTAATTGTAATGTATATTGTAATTGTTAAGTTTACAAATATTGTTATTTTTCTATATAGTACTAGCTGTACCCACCCGCTTCGCCGGTCATAATATTGAGTTTGAAGACTTGCAATCAAAATATAAGTAAATATTCTAACAAATTCAAGAAAATTCAAAAATAACTTAAGTAAACCGAACTAAATACATTGAAAAAACAATTAATTAATCTATGTATAATTTACTATTGTACTCAATTATTTTTAATTTTAAAAGTTTAGCCTACCACAATTTTATTAAATTTGTTTATATTTAACAGCTGTTAATCAAATAAATCAATCAATTAATATAGCTCCATAAGAATATCATGGGAATTTTGGAGGCCAGCGGGGCGGAGTCCTGAGGTAAGAGAGGAAACCGCTTTCTTAATGAGCCTCTAGGGACCAAGATAAACATATTTACAAAATTTAAAGTCAATTGGACGTATAGTTTTGGAGAAATATTGATGAGTGGTACATTTTTTTATATACATAGATATATTAAATTTAAAATTTTCCGATTGAAATCAGTTTGTTCTCTTAGATAAAAAAGTTTCAAAGTCTAGACAAATCTGTAATTTTACTTTTAGAGGGCACAAATTACTCTAGTTGACTCTAAATCAGTGAAATATCGTGTTTCTAGCCATGTCCTATGATCTGGCTATACATGTGTTCAGATTAAATTGTATATTTTCCCATTAAATACAGTATATTCTCCTAGGTAATAACATTTCACAGTTTAGAAAAATCTAAGTTTACTCTTAAAGGCCGTAAATTAAACAATTTGATTTACACACACAAATTGAAAGTCTAGCTCTACCTAAGAATGAAGGAGGTGAGATAAAGCAAAAAGTCATAGGGCCAAATTTGTAGATCATCTCAAATCAGGTCCAGAAAATGGTGTTAGTTTTGCTGTAGAAACGTTCATTTAGCCACTACAGTAAAATTAGAGAAATGCTGTTTTTGGCATTTAAAATTGTTGGCACTAAAAAGGCTGCCATCTTCGATTTACTAAGAATTTTTCAAAATCCCTTCTTATTGCACATCTACAACATAAGACCTTTGACTCTACAAAGTTTCAGCCTCGTAGGTTTAGTATGTTTTTAGTTACAGCAATGAGTGAATCAGTGGTATTTGCCTTTTATAGGTATAGATTTTTATACCTTATATAGATTATATATGTATTATAGATTATATATAGTACTTCTATAGTTACTAAGTGTAATTTGAAGACTTAATACAGTTGGTCTCAGACTGCAAAGACAATAATACAAAATTGCATGAAAGTAATCCAGCACTAGTTGTATATGATAAATTAGTATGTTAAATGGTGTTTACTGTAGATACAAATAAATAAATAAAAACAATGATTCCACATTATAATTGTAAAAAAAAACAATGTCAAACACTATTTTTATAACCTGCTATTCACTTGGAATGTAAACAATTACGTGGTGCAAAACAGCTGGCAGTCAGTGAGCGAAATGGAAATTGAAAATTTCCGTCTAAGTGCAGAAACGTTCAATAGATTATGAAACTTTTTAGTAAAAGAGAATAACATCCGAAATTTATAATGGTTCCTAAATTGTGCGTATATATATCTTTTAGTTTTATTATAATAATTGATGAAATGAAGGAGTGTCTATATCAGTGATTAGTCATCGATTTCCGGTTTAGAGAATATCTAAAGTAACGTTTAGGCCTAATCATTGATTGCCTGAAGTAGGGTTAATTAACAAACTGATATAGTTGACTGGGTAGGCCAATGAGACATAGGCAATGTATGATAGTGAATTATTCAGAATTATTATTATTATATTGCAAGCATTTGGTTAAAATACAGTAATATTACTAGTACAGTATAACATTCTCTTTTCCAAATTTTTTATTAGTATTCAAATGCGAAATAAGAGAAGAGGGGAGAAAGGTGTGAAAATCAAGATACATTTTGAAAAGCAAACAGTTTTATAGCATTCTGTTTTACAGATAATGCGGTTCCAGTGCATTACTACATAAGATTTAGCAGTGATGTACTCAACTTTGTTTGATTGTAAATGAACACATGGATGAGAGAGGTTTATGTCCAAATAAGCAGAGCGATGAGGACTACAGCAGCTCCCTCATTGAAACCCCTCTACCATGGCCTCCAGTGCTATGCAAAATAACTTATTCAGATATGACGCCAACATGTATTAATCAGAGTTTAAAAGATCTTATTGACTCTAAATCTCTCTGTTTTGTAAGATATCCCAAAACGTGCTGTTTAAATCCAGAAAATCACTTCTTCAACTAGCTTCCCATCTAATTTAAAATAATTTTCATCAGAAGCCAGCTGTCCGTTAGTGTGGGTAATGTTTGAAAGTCGGATTAAGTTTCTGGTATTGGTGGAATGAATGTTCCTCGTTAGGAGTGAACTATGTTGATCATTTTCGGAAGAGTGTGGGAAGAAGCAACTGCTGAAAAAATGAGTGGGGAATGCCAAATAATCAGTCTTGTGACTGCGGACTGTATCTTAAATCTTGTATCTTTGGATATTGTTGTATCTTATGGATCATTATTTAATGATTGCTCATTGTGCTCTTTTCAGGATGTGCTGGTTTTCATTCAATCAGAGGAACAGGTGAATGGTAGCGAAACTTATACATAACTATTTGTTTGGAGATTGATATTAAACACCAAGAAACAAGTATTTTGTACTTTAAATTTTATTTTCTCTTGGTTTTAAACTTTCCATACAGTTTTCAATTTTTCTGTTTATCCTTTTACTTTGGTAGCTGACTTTGAAAGGATGTCTATATTATAATGCATTATTATAAACATTGTCAAGCATGTCACAGCATGTTCGTTATGTTAAGTCTTTCCACAATATTCACGATTATGCTCAAATGAAGTGAAGGAGCCTCACAAATATCAAACAGTTCAGACAAATGTTTGGGGTTGATGGGACAGCTTAAAATTGTATTGCTATTTGTTACAAATAATAAATAATTTTGCATGCAAAACTACTTTTAAAATTATTCCTACAGTAGTTTATAGAAGTATTCATCCAAATGCAGTACATTTTCAATAATGTTTAAGAAACTTAACAAGAAATTGTACAATGGTATTTACTTACCTGCCCATCCTAAAAAGTACTGTGGTATTGACCCACTCACCCATCCATACGGCAAAGTGGTCATATTTTTTGCTCTGGAGGGGGTTTTTGACCTATATTAAGGAGATAAAAGTTCACAGAATGTTGATTCGATGAATGTTAGAAAAGCTCCCACACTGATTGCGAACTATTGAGCTGCGTGGGTAACATGCGAGCAGTTTAGATAGGCCTATATATAATTTTATACAAAAATACATTTAAAAAAAATAGCATTGAATTATAGCATCTTTATATAGAAACCATAATTTTTAATGTCGTCGCAAACGTTATAATATATATAGGGACACTTTCCAAGGAATAGTCGGCCTTAATTTGTAAAAATGACTATCTAATCCCTCCTAAAAAGAGAGAAAGGACTAGGACAATTATTCGAAATTGAAATTCGCCCATGTCTTGAGGATTGGTGTCTGGCATCTTACAAATGAAAAAAAAAACCAGTCATAAAAGCAATAAGTATATGAGTATATTTTTAATAAGTCTGTATATCAAATTCAAATTTGAATTTATATTATAATTCTCTGAAGTTCCATTGTATCATTTACTATTTTACTCATGGATATAAATATTTGTTAATTTATAATCCTAATGCAGTTTTAAAATGTCTAACTGTAAGTAGATCTACGTTGACCCTAAAGAAATAAAAAAATTTCAAGATTTCAAATAGATTGGAGTAATTTTTGGTAGAGTTACAAATTCAAAATTCCCATAAGGAATAGACCTGATGAACTCTACTGACCTGAACAGCTTAGTTCAAATAGTCTTTTAGCAAAATATTTCAATTTTTAAGTAGACCTACACATTTAGGACACAATTTTTTAAAGGAAGAAAAGGAAATTGTAGCAGTACTAAATTATTACGGTACATCAAATTAATAATTATGAATTAATTCACATATTTATTTAAAAAAAGCACATTGTTTTCACTCTTTATAAGAAAGTTCTTTAAAATTGTCAAGCAACAAAAAATTATTTTCTACGTAAATAAGTTTAATTCTACAATTTTCAGTTTTAATGATGACTTCCATTTCTCGTAGCGGCTAAGAAAAGCAGTATCAAATTATTAAAAGTTAATTTAATTAGCCTAGTGTTACATCCATCATGTTGATTCTTAAGAGAGTCTTAAAGCTCTTTGAAGATTATCAGCACAAGCAGAAAGAGAACAAATATATTTGACAAGCGCTATTGTCAGCTGATACTCTGCACAGACAAACTGACACAGCTTAGCAGCCAACAACTTTTCTCTCAAAAGGACTTACAATTTGCTTTAGACTACATGAATAATACTTCTAAAGCCTCACTAATGGGTTTGGGAGTGAAGGTACTCCTATAAAGCTACACAATACCACACTTCTTCTAAATTGCAAAGTAATTCTTGGGATCAAAACAATACTTTATTTGAAAGCTCTCGATTCAAATCCACCATACCTTTTTTCACTCTAAGATGATGACATTTCAGAGACCATAAACAAGCTGTTAACAGTGTACATCCTTGATATACTACTTAAAAACAGTTTCTCAGATTTTAATATTTAACTTTCAACTTTGATCTCTTATAATTTTATTAGAAAATGGTTACTTGGGTAAAGTTTTGATAAAATTATTCACTATGTATTTCTTATTGGAATTAAAATATATTCATATACTATTTTTATTTTTCTGCAGACCAAGAGACAGATGTGTTGTTTATGGACTGGTGGAGTTGTAAATGGAGGCTGAAAACCAAGTTACATGCGACTACAAGTGCAGTGACAGGAAAAAAATAAAGCTGAAAGCCGAGTTATATGCTACTACGAGTGCAGTGAGTGACAGGAGGAAGAATTAATAGAGGCTGAAGGCCGAATGTGCATGATTGAGGTAAGAACAAAGCATAGAGAAGCCAGTTGTGTAAGATATTGTGATAAGAGTAAATTTTCAAGGTGTACATATGTTTGTATATTTTATCTAATTTTGGAAAGTACATTGTATACTGTAAGTAACATGTATTTTTAGTGGTTGTAAGCTATAATATTTTGTTTGAGCTATAACAATGTGCAAATGCTCATAATTGTACTATAAATTTGTGTATAATATACATTAAAACTAGTTGTATGCCAATCTCAATACAGATACATGCAGGATTTGAACAGTTGATGGAAGGAAATATAAAATTAAGCTAAAAATACCATTTAAATGAATGGAGACACAGTAAAACCTCACTAACATGACAGCTGATAGAGTGCAAGTGTAGCTACTTAGATGTTGTGTATTTAGACTTTAATGAATATCCAAGGCTTTAGATTATGTGACAAATACATTGAAGGAACATTGTTTTATTAGGATCGTCTGCATTAGGTATTTTATTCTTCCGGTGACTTAGTGACAAAGCAGCCACTTACTGAATTAAAAAAAAATGACAACAGCATACTTACCTTAGAAGACAAGTCCACTAACATCTTAGTAGTAGTAAACAAATACAAAAGAATTACATTTCTGTACCACTGGTAATTTCTGCAGGTGATTAGAGAGAGAGACTGACTCAGCTTCCACTATTGCTGGGAAGGTGACAGTTTAGGCGTTGTACATCCATAGAGAAACACTCAGGTATTGATGCAGTATTTTTCAATTGGTATATATGAAGTTTGCTGTTGGGGGAGGGGTTGAAGGGAAGTGGTCTATCTTATTTCAGATTAGGCGGTTCACAGGATTTTGTTATCCATTGGTGTGCTAATTCCATCCTTCAGAGTTGGGAACTATTGGCATGGGAAGGAAGGGATGGGATTACTTTAGTGGTGTAGCACTGGTCAAAATTTTGATTATGGAGAAGAGTGTGGGCAGAGACAGGTTTTTCAGGATTTCGGACTGTGCAATCATGTCTATGGCCATTCATGTGTTTTCGGAGTTTTTCACTGCTAAGGCCGATATATTGGGCAGGACAGTGCTGTCACTGGAGTTGATAAATTTACCAATTGTACAGAAAATTTGTGAAATGTAATTCTTTTGTATTTGTTTACTACTACTCTGGTGTTAGTGGACTTGTCTTCTAAGGTAAGTTTTCTGATGTCCTATCTCTCCAATAAACTAATTCCTGACCTAGTGACCTTCAACCTAACCTAAATTATAAAAAACAATCTTCAATCAAAGAGTTTTTTTCAGCACATTTAGCTGTTCTGTAATTGTTGGACATCCGAGATTTATTTACAGATACAATAACTATACACATGTACACATGTAAATAGGTTAAAAGGTGTCTCATGGTAAGTTGAGGTAGCGTACCTGGCTGAAGGGTTAGGCCAATGAATAGCTGGGGTGGCCGGACGAGTATCCCGTTACTCCACTTAAAAGCAGAAATTTAATAAATTATCATTATTCGACAATTAACTCTATGCTTTATTGTTACTAATCACAATACAAAGAATTGTGTGTTCGTCCCATGCTATTTGGCCGACTTAAAGCGTTTTAGCTAACTTTTTTTCTTATAACTTATTACAAAATAAATGTTTATGTATAAATGATAAATCTGTATTTATATTTTATCAATTAATGCAACATAAATAATCAAAAATAATAACACATTACATGTACCATTTATTTAATGTGTGACAGTTAAACTTCCCTATGGTACTCGAATGGTAGGAGGCGTCCATAACGACGACACTGTTGGGTGGTAGATTCGGCAAAACCTTTTTCTCAAACCAATTTTCAAAACAGAGTTCATTTCTTCTATGGTAGTCTACCCCTCCAAGTCACTTTTTGTTTTTCTTTTCTTGAAAAAACAGCCTCACGTCCTTTTGATTTATCCCATCACTCGCTTCCTTGAGAAAACCATGTTCACTTCCAATATTTATTTATTTCCATGCTTTAATACAGGTTTACACCCAATTACATTAAAGCAGTTAGATATAAACTAGTATTAATATATTTATAGTGGGATTTAAGCCATAACATAAATGTTCAAATACAAAAAATTCCAAGATCTGCAAACGTACAATCAACAAAAACACTCAAAAAGGAACATCCATATGACAATAAATGTTTGTTTTAAATTATAAGTTTACTTATAAAGAAATATAAATATATAAAAAACAATCATGCCAACAATAAAAGAGAAAAATACATTTATATGACGTTGACTATGAATAATTAACAAGGATAAAATATTATACAATAAACAAACATATAAATTAAATGAGAGCAACAGTAATAATAAAAAAGCAATAACAAAGTTACAACAATATGAAAATAATTTTAAAATGCTATGTTTTTCGTTTTAACAATAATTTACATTTCTTTTTGAAAATGCCAGCCTTATCATGGATTATGTCAATATTCTCTCCACCAGAAAGCATAAAGTTGTAATACCTCATCATCTGAAGAAGAGGCGAGGACGCATGCGCAACCGTACGAACATGTGGCAAGTCAAATAGAAGCCTATTTCTGCTGTTAAAAGCAGGGATCCTAAAAGAGAAAATCTCCAGGCTGACAGCGTCATCTACCCGTCCCTGGACCAGGCCATGCATTAACATCTGCCCCAACACATCCCTCCTCAGGCGTAGATTGTCAAATCCAAACAGATTCAATAATTCAATGTATGGAACCAAATAAGTATAAACATTGAAGCACTTGAAATAAAGATATCTTAAAAATCTTTTTTGGATTCTTTCTATTGCATCATTTTGAAATTAATGAATGGGATTCCTTACTATAACAGCATTTTCCAGTCTTAACCTGACCAATGCCGTATACAAAAATATTAACGTCGTTAGATTTTGAAAATTTACACCTTGCCTGGTAATAATAAACCCCATCATTCTGCTTGCGGATGATATACAATTACCTATGGGGAGATCAAATGACAAATTACAATCCATATTTAACCACAGATCTTTAGTTGATTTCAATCTGCAAATCAACTATCCATTTAAATAGTAGTTGCTTTTAATGCAATTTTCTGATCGACTGAAAGTCATATAGATAGATAGATTAAATTTCATTTTATTGTTTTCCCCCATTTATAAATTCTATCAAGAACTTCTTGAAGTCTCTCAGAATCACGGTAGTCTGTTATGTAGTGAAATAGCTTCAAGTCATCTGCAAATAATAATGGCTTCGAGTGGACCACATGTTTGCGCAAATCATTAATCATGATCATGAACAAACATGGTCCTAAGTTCGATCCTTGGGGACTCCTGACTGGACAGTAAATGTTTCTGATAAATGTCCCTTATAAAACAGATATTGCTTCCTATTTATTAAATAAGACCTAAAAAAGTAGATCAAGCTATCTGATAATCCATAATAATGCAATTTCCTAAGTAAAATTAAATGATCCACTTTGTCAAATGCCTTTGCCAGGTCAAGGAATACAGCATCTGTCTGGGTGTTTCTATACAAACCCAAGAAGATGTAATGTGTGAAGGATAGTAAATTTGTGTTAATGGACCGCGCTGGAACAAACCCATGTTGATTAGGCGAAAGATGGCTCTTAAAATGCTTAAATATTGGATTCTGGATAATTATCTCAAACACTTTAGCCAGAACAGACAAACCAGCCACCGGTCTATAATTTTCAATCTGATATTCTTTTCCACTTTTAAAAATTGGCTTTATTTTAGAAATTTTCCAATTTTCTGGAAAAACACAAGTTTTTAAACTTAAACTAAAAATAAAAGTAAGCGGTTTGGACAAAATATCAATACACCCCTTAATTAAATATTGTGCGAATAAGTTTGAACCTGTAGTAGCTTTTGACTTTAGTTTTTTAATTCCAATGAACACATCACTCTCAGAGACCTGGCCCAGAGACAGGCAACTCACGCCTGCAACAGAGGGATCAGCCATTGCCATCTCTGCCGTAGGCTCTTCTGTGTATCTATTATACACAGAACCAAAATAATGCTCAAAAGCTTGAACAATATCTATGCCATTGGTAAGCTGATTCCCATTATATTGCATAACTAATAAATTATTCTTAACAGATTTTTGTTGCTTCTTGCAAAACACCAAAACTTACTACTATATGAAATAATTTTATTTTCTAAATTATATAAATATTCCCTATATGCAACTCTAATTTCTTTCTTAACCAGTGACCTCAATTTCTTAAATATATCTAAATTCTCATTTCGGCCAAGTTTTTTTAATTTACGACGATGCCTTTCCTTTAATTTAATGTTTGAAATAATTGATTTTGTGAACGAACATAGGTATTTGGGTTGTTTACACTTCTTTTCAGAACACGTTAAATCAAGAACTGTAGATATTTTTATAAAATAAATCCAAAGCTTCATTTACATTTGAAATAGAACTCAGGCAATCCCAGTCTATTTCAGCTAAGTTACGATAAAGCTGGAGGAAGTTGACCCTATCAAAATAATAGGCTGGTTTTCATTCAACTTTGGCCTACACAATAAAGGAACGCAGATAACAATCCCCACTTCTATCGCCAGATGATTAGAGTCCTCACAAACCAACAGGTCATTACTTTGTACAACTGTTGTATATTATCAATATTTGTAATCACTAAATCCAGTGTTTTATTCTGGTAATTACACACAGTATTCTTAGGAGTATAGTTCTGTTTATTTAAAAATGTTAATAATTCCTTGCATAGTTTATCACCGTTATACAACTTGTACTTTGGCCTATATATCTGCAAATTAAAATCTCCTATAATCAGTACACTACAGTTATCCTTTAAATTTACTTATAAAGACTTTCATACAATATTTGATAAGTTACAATATTTGCTCTTGGGCGTATATAAACAGTGCAGACATACAACAATCCACCTTTTGTATTAGGTATTTTCACCCACACACGTTCATTATAATCAACAGTAACATCTAATATATCTACTCTACTACATATTATATTTCTATCTACAGCTAATAATACACCCCTCCACTTAACTTACCTTATGCTTCCTGGCTTCAATCACTTCTTAACACATTATATGTTTCAGGAAATAATTCCCATGTATTGACACTTGAATTCAAAAAGTTTCAGTGAGAGCTGAAATTTTTAGCTGCAACATTTTCGTAAAAAGAATTTACTTTCGTTCTGAGCCCCCTTACATTTTGGTAAATTAACTAAATCTTTATTCAAGTTCAATAATAACTGTGAATTTTATAACTTACAATCCAAGCCAACCATAAACATTTTAAAAACAAATAACAACAAACCATGTACCCATTTAAACATATATAGTGGAATCTGAATATTTAAATTCTTTAAACCTATAAATATACAATAAATTAATAATAACAAATAAATAAAATTTTTAAATATAAACTAACAAATAACAATAACAAATTATATTGAACTAATATACCATACACTACATAAACGCCCAAATATTTATAGTGGGAAAAAAAAATATATATATATATAGATACACAGTTTACAAAATATTGAAACTAAATATAAGCATAATGACTATGATTTTAACCTATGTAAACATTAAAAAAAAATTAATGAAACTAAAGTAATAAGTACAGAAAAGTCACTCACATGTGTCCATGGGTGAGATTTACAATTTATTGAGATCCTGTTCTGAAGCTATTCTGATGATGGGCCTCTCTCCTTCCTGACGTAGATATTGCAGCTCGCCATCCACACCTGTGTGTAATTCTTCTTTTGCGCCGCTTCTCTCGCCAACTTGAAAAGCTTCCTGGTCGCAGTTGTCAAAGACTCGTCGAAGTACACAGGGTTCTCACTGCTGTACCCCAAGTCAGTCGCTCGCAGATTACGTCGCACCTTCCGCTTGTTGAGGAACTCGTCCCTGTCTAGCCGGCTGACGAACATCAACATAATGGGACAATGCTGATTTCCAGTTGCTTGGCCCAATCTGTGTACGGCATCAACTAGTTTTTTCAACCAGTTGCGGAACATTTGCCAAGCGCCGCATAACACCAAAAATGTTTTCTTTTGTTTTCCTCAGGAATTCCATGGATAATTAAATTATTCCTATGTGAATACTGTTCAATGGCATTAACATTGGATTGCAACAAATTCAGTTCTTTATTTAACCTCACATTTTCATTTTGAAGTACCTCTAAACCTTGTTCACCCAACATAGCTTTTACTTCACTTATGCTAGAATGACATAACTCTATTGATGCTCCAAGATCTTTTTGCTCTTTTTTAATATCGTTAATGTCAGTGCAGTTCCTCTCAAGCATACCCAATATTGAATTTAATTTCTCATAGAGAGTCGGAAGAGATGGACTTTCTGTAGGTTCGTCAGACTTGGTTGCTCCACGCGTCGTGACCTTGGAACCGGTTGGCATTGTGACTGATGAAATCACTCATAGCAGTGTAATTACTGACGATAGCAGGCTCCGACTAACGTAAAACTAAAAATTTAGTATGAAACACTTCACCAAATATTATAAAATTCATAACACTTATTATTACAAACTAGTCACAAATCTATGTAAAATTTGATATGTGAATACGAATGGATTCACATATCAAATTTTACATAGATTAACCAGCTGAAAATTACGGAGCCGATATCACTCACTGCTCATCCCCACTCCATTCCTTATGGATATGAACAACAATCAAACATTCTCCTCGCCCTGGAACGTTCTTCAGTTCCGTTCAGCTCCTACATAGTTTCCATGTCCGGGTTGCATTTTAGAATGAATCATTAAACATCGTGGGTAAAATATATCTCCTAAATTATAAGTGTTTACTTGTGTGAGTGATGATAATATTCGGTAAGAATAAACCTAATTAACTATTGCTAAACTTGTTCATTCTTATATGAGTAATATAGTAATTAATGCAATATAAATACAGCCTTATTATTTATAGGTAGATAAACATTTAATTTTGTAATAAGTTATATTGAGAAAAATAAATTAGCAGAAATACTTTAAGTCAGCCGATTAACATGGGACGAACACACAGTTCTTTGTATTGTGATTAGTAACAATAAAGTATAGAGTTGATTGTCGAACAATAATTATTTAGTAATTGTCTGCTTTTAAGTGGAGTTTTCGGCGATGCGTGACTAATGGTATACTCGCTGGGCCACCCCAGCTATTCATCGGCTCAACCCTTTAGCCAGGTACGTTGCCTCAACTAACCATGAGACACCCTTTAATACATGTTTTATGTAAGTCAAGTCTCTTGTGTATTCATTTACGAACAACTAAAAAATTTTAATGATGCACTCGTTAGTGCTCCAAACTCGACAAGTTCTGGGTCCACAAAGTGTAGAGTTAGTGAGGTTTTACTGTAGCAATGAAGATTGAAGTAATAATGCAGGTTATAAATCATGTGACCAATGCAAGTGTATCAAAAAACATCATGATTAGAAGCTCTAACTTTTATGTTAACGCTTTATTTGTGCACTTCCATGGCTATGTTGATGTTAGTTATGTAAAAGCTAGTACGTAAACTGTTTGTCACAACAAATGGCTCCTGTGTTTATTTTGACAATAAGACTACATCCAACAATTGTTAAAGTGAAGTTTAATAGCTAAAGATAGTGAAACCTGTTTAAATTTTTCAGTAATTAAGGTATTAAAATGAATACAGCATACTATTTAAACTTGGCTCATTCAAAATATAACATTAGGATAAAAATAAATCTAACAATAAATTTAAATGAAATAGGTATGCATAGAAATTATGACATAATTAACTAAATAATGGCATTTGTTATTATTACAGATGCTGTTGTTTGTATGTAACTTGTAATACCATATTCACAATTCAATATAGTGGGTCTATTTTGCTCAAAATAGATGATTCATGTTTACCCAATATGATAAGAAATGGCTAACCATGATTAAATCGTGTTTTGAATCGTTGGCAGTAAAAGTTTAATTGGACCAGTGCAGGCAGTGTCCTTAAGAAACTATCATCAGTATTTTGAGAGTTGTATAGGTCAGTCTAACTTTCATTTTCCAGGAGAGCTCTAAATGTAATGATATTTTCTTTTTGAACTATCTTTGCATACTATTAAGTTTTTACACAGTCATTGGAGGTCATGGATTGGTAAGGTTTTTGTGTTGGACTTGTACTCACAAGTCTGGCTAGGTTGTGTCAGTTGAAATCTCATGTAGAATGCGACTGTCCCGGTCATATTGCTTTAGAATATCTATTTTAATGTATTGTATCATAATTAGAGTATGATTTTTTTTCTTGGTACTCGTGGTAAATTTATTTAGTTGATACATTATAATATGGCAACTAAATAATAGCAGAAGTTAATAATAAGTCTTGTTTACAGTGAAGACTGTGAATCGTGAGCCTGCAGGGAATTACCAACCACATGTGATGTAAGTTGAACAACACGTGCATTTTGTGAGCCGTTCTCTCAAATTATATATAAAAAGAGGAGCTCTAAGTTTTTTTTTATTTATTTCCAATAAAATGCTTACAAAATGCTTCCTGTTAAGTTTTAAAAACCTATCAACAGGGGCCATTTTAATACAGTATATACAGTTCAAACAAATATTTAATTTATAAAACATTTATATTTGGCATATAACAGGGTCTGAGGATAAGTTTAAACCATTCTTCACAGTGGGTTTAATTCATTTTACTGTGGTACCTTTTTTTTTCATAAAACAAAACTCAGCATCATATAATATTACATTTTCACTTCATTTACTCATCTGATGTTTGTAACACTACTCAGTGTCAACTACAAAGCTTACCTCAAATTGTAAAGCTTTATATTAAAACATGAGTACTTAAGACTGGTCTTATTCCTTACATGACAGAAACATGATGTGTAGAGCTAGTAAAATTATTATCAACTTAGGTACTTTTCAATCAATAGATCGTTATTTATTAAAAATACATTATTTTTACTTTAAATATTATTAAATTCATTGCACTATATCAGTATGATTACAAAATTAGCCTATGACGCAACATTTGCAGGTCTATCCAGCTGCGAAAGAGAGCAACGTTTGTGTAGACAGCAGGAATCGGTTGTCCACAGTCTATTCCCCAAGATACTACTCCTGCCTGCTTGTAGATTGTAGGATTTTGTCTTGATGAACAGACCAAAGGTCCACCTCCGTCTCCCTATACAAACAGTTGATTAAAGATTTTATAGATCTGATTTTTTTCTATTTCCTAGGAAATCTTCATAGGGTAAAATTTCAGAGCTAACTACAAAATTTATTTTATTCAACATCCCAAAGGAACATATTTATTTTAATATATATATATATATATAAAACTTTAACGTAACTCTTTATATGTTAATTCCGTTGCAAAGCACGGGTAAACAGCTACTGATAAATATAATTTCATGAGGTTTAATCAGAATTCAATAACATTAACTAAACCCACTTTTATAGTTGTGCAACTAAACCAAATAATGTACACTACATTATCTAGCTCATTATTAAGTATGCGTAAATGGTATGGACAATCAAGTAAGCTGTCAAAGATAGCGCTGAAAGGAGAATTGATGTTTTAATTATAATGATCTGATTAATAGTTTTCGTAGTTTGATTTTTATTATTAACACTTTTGGGTTACAAAATTCTTCATGTTGTATTAATACTGTAATTTAACACAAATGTATTTGTCCTATGTCAGTTATTTTAGTTATTGTTGTGTCTTATTAAACTAACCTTGCCCATTGAACTACTACTTGCAACTGTATTCTACTTGCAATGGCTGTATTCTGCGATACTGCAATGGCTACCTATTTGAGCTGTTAATATTTTAGGTTTCTCAGCTCAAGGGCTCAAAAGAGGATGCACATAACGTGCATTGCCACTCCACCACCTTGTTGATGCCTGGGGGTACAGTAGTGGTCCTACGCACCTCTTTGCCTTCTCTGCGGTTCAAAGGGGACTGCCACCTACTCCCCCTTTCCTTGCTGTGGCTACTAAACTTACTCCAAACTGATGACGTCTGCATGGAGTTGAAGTCCAATTATTATAATTTTCTCTGCCTCCTACACAGTGTTTGTAGTGACTGTTAGTGTTCTCGAAGTTTGGGAGGGACGTTGTTTTTTTTTTTTTTTTTTTTTTTTTTTTTTTTTTTTTTTTTTTTTGTGGGGGTATATAGCAAAGATTGAATTTAGATTTTATGTTTATTTTGTTTAGTTTAATATTTTTTCTTCTTGCCCTATATTCTATTAAGTAATGGGGTTCTTGGGAATTGTGCACCTGTTTATCACATTATAAAATGCCTTGCCTACCCAGCAAGTTTTGGTGGAAATAGTACCTTGAACAATTAAAAAAAAATTCTTTTGTCTTCCAAATTAACTACACCGAAATATTAGTCTCCTAGCCCAAAATAACACACTGGCAACTGTCTGATCTGAATGCCAACCAGCATGAAGAGAGTTTTCAGGCTTTGAGTGGGAGGTGTATAGAGGAGGGTATGATACAGAAGTAGAAAGATTCATTTGAGTTGTATGGGAGGGGCTCAATTTGATAAGCAGGCCAGATTGCGGAGCAATGAGTAGCTCGCTTTCCCCATCACAACAACATCTCTACGTTTTAGTTATTGTTTATATGTATTTATGTTATGTGTAGTATTAGTTGTTTTCAAGAAATGTTCATCATTTGTTTTAATAGGCCTATATATATTGTTATTTTTATACAATGTTTTACCATCAATATTATTTGTTGGTTTTTTTTTTCCTTGATGCATTAAATTTATTCAAACTTTGACAATGTTTGGTAAATGATCGCAAACAGACAACAGCCTAAAATTCTTATAAATGATACGTAATTTTTTTTTTTTCTTGCCTTTCAAAATTTGTTTAGTTCAGATTGTTAATTTCTTTGTAATATTGCCTTTCAAATTTATTTTTAATAAACAATATATTTTGCTTAACTTTTTTTCCTGTACTCTCCTGAATCGGTGCATTGCCACTAATCTCGGTAGGGCCCAGTGTACAAAAGTGGGTTACATCCTGTCAGTTTCTACCCCCCAAGCCGGAATTCTGAAATACATGTATGGTGGTGATGACTCACTCATATACGATGTTTATATTCATAATAAAGTTAAATTTTAACTTAAACAATATTTTCTTCTGTCAGAGACTACTAAGTAAATTACTATTTTCTCCACAATAGGGTCCCTGCTTTATATTATAGTTAGAAATCTGCATATAACTTAAAAACTTAAGGGGATTACAAAATACTTATTGCAAAATATAAAGATTGTATGTCAAAAAACTCTGTATAAGTAAAACTCCATAAGTTTCTTTATGTACTTACAATTGTTGCATGTATTTGTTTCTATTTTTCATCCATTTATTTGTTTCTACAAATTTGTATAATATGACAATTACTACCAATTTGAGGAAAGACGAAAAAGCCGTTTTTGAAATGACTGGTTGGGATTGTAATTTATTTACTATGATAAAATTGTCATGTTTTGAAAACAAAAATCACTGAATAAATTGGTATCATTATCTGCCTAATATTTCAAACCAAACCACTTTTTATCCAAAGTTTAAAATAGGTACCAGTGCTATGTTCAAGTTTCACACACTTTACTTGCACCAAAGTCAGATCTAAGGTTAATAAAGAAAATTTAAAATAACCGTGTCCAGCTCATTAACAAATAATGGAGTATATGTTACCTCACAAGAGTCCTTTCCTTCATCTCCTCCAGCACACAAGAAGCTTGTATGTAGCTTGAAGAACTGTCCCAACTTAGTTCTACGCAAGGATTGTTGACATTCGCATCGGGGAGTCACAGTCAGCTGTACGCTTTTTAAGATGGTTGCTTGTCTACCCTTATTTCCTAGAAAGAGAATATTTATCCTAACATCCTAATACACAAGAATCTTAATTGCATTGTATACTTTCTGCAATGAATGAGATGCAAGTATACCTTCTATATTTATCAAAGGAAGATGGCGTGTAGATATTAACTTCTCTAGCACATAACAATTTGAACTACGGTGTGGAAACATGATTGATAATCATTGATTGCTATTACAATCTGATTATAGTTTTACCTCCATTTATTATCATGAACAGTTAGAACAAACTTTTTATCTGTCTCAACAAGTAAGAATGTTACATGCAATACGATCCATAATCTCTAACTTTGCATCGCCATAATAATCGTCAGTTCTTTGCATCATGTTCAAATATTTGAGGCATTTACTCCAAATATTTATTAAGTAATTTAAATCCTTATTGTGAGATTTAAAAATGTTTTACATTAGGAAATCACTGAACTCAGTTGTATTCAGTAGATAATTTGTAAAGAATAATAGGTGTCAAATATAAAAGATACAATTTTTACAAGATTTTAAAGGTTTATTTAAATGGCAAGGTAATTTTTGGACTAAAGGGTGACAAGGAAGTTGACAATTAAGAAATTGTATGGCTCCAGATTATTTTTAGTCTCAGCTTCTTTTATGTTTCTATATTGCAAATATAATTTTTATTTAAAGGCTAGCTCAAGCTTGAAGGTTGCATATTCCAACATGAATGTATTATACATTTATATGAGTTAATGTTAAAACTAGTCAATCAGACATATCTCAAAAAACACATATCAAGGTTTAATTTAGTGGTTCTCTTACTTTAATCAGGTTATCTTTTTAAAAAATAAACTTAAACGACAATAGAAAATATGATACCAAAAGCTTCCTTGCCCCAGCCAGAAACCAGACATTGGCGACCCTCCATGTCCTCATTGACATCTGGAAGACAGATAGTACCTACGTTGCCACCAAGATTTACAGTATTCTCCAAGATCAGTAGCGCAATGTCATTGAACAAAGAGCCAGGGGTGTATTGTTCATGGAGTATCATCTCTGATACTGCTCGATTCTGAATAGGTAATGGCTCAGATGTGGCTTGAGAGTCCCAGTCACCCATCTGCACCAATATTTTCGTCCTGATCATAACAATGTTGAGTATTAAATAAAATAGGCTTATTATAATCATGTACTGTAAGCTGTAAAGAGAAAGAAACTTATACTTAAGCCTGAATCTGTACGGATTTATGTTATCGCTCAAGAGAGGTTCCGCTCTTATCTAACAGATCAATGTGTCTTTCAGTGGAACCAGCATCGACCCTTTGTCAGTTTATTATGGTGTAATTCAGGACAACACTCTGGGGCCCATTTTGTTTCTAATTTGTTTTAACAATATTTCAAAAATTAAGTTTAGTGGAATATTATTTTTATTTGCAGATTATGTTTTACTCTTGCTAAACGGTAATAGTTCTTGAGATATTCAAATTAAAACTTTAAACGATCTTTCATTGTTAATAAAGTGGCTTAACCAAAATTAACTTTCTCTCATTACAAAGCTTCAAAATTTAAATTCAACCTTCCAAATTTAACAATCCACAACTATGATAACTAGTTAAATGACAGTTGCAATTGTGTAGAGATCAAGAAAGTTGCCTTCTACAAATATTTAGGAGTAGTTTTTTATTTCTGCAAGACGTGGGAAAACCATGTTGAATTTCTGGTAACCAAGCTTAGGAAGTACTTTTTTGCATCTTCAAAACTTTTTTTAAACAATCCACGTTTACTCAAGCTAAATCATAACATCCATCACTGCAATACTAGAGGTAAAAATGGTACAACCATACCATTTTATCGTCTAAGTAAAACTTTAAGTAGTCATGTTGTTATATCACTGAAGGTTTACAATGTCCTTGTGCCAATGATTAAAAAGTATAGTGTAAAAATCTTTAAAAATAAGTACTATGACTGGCTGCTCAACCATCCTTTTTATCATATAGATGAATTTTTTAATATGCGTGACATAAAGTTTTAAGACTAAACATAATTATACTCTAATGCTATATATAAGACATATGTATTTAGCCTATTGTGTATTAATTAAGTGATGACTTGGCTGTTTAGCTGCAATGTGACTTTGTCAATAATTTATAAAATTCTTATGACAAATAAAGAAATTTGATTTGATTTGATTTGATTCTAGGCAACAAAATTTTAACTGAAAATTAAATCAAAGCAGCCTATTATGGTTATGTTATGTTTAATCCCTGCTTTCATCTGGCCTCATTGCATGGGGAGGATTTCATACCTCCTTTCAACCTCTTTATTCAAAAGAAAATTATTAAAATATATTCTAGGAAAAAAGGTGTTTCTTAAACAGAATCTTTATTCCAAGAAACTTCCCTACTCATCAGTTGTTTATAAAAACTCTTAATCTCTATGTTGTCTTATCCAAATTCAGTTTTCACCTATAGTTTATCATATTTACAGATCCATTATTCCCAAACTGCGTGAACTTCAACCTTACAACTTTATAGATATTTTTCTTGTACAAATGATTGTTATAAAATTAGTAGATTGTACAGAAATTTGAGCAAAACTTAAATATATTTTATTCTCCTTCACTTCATATCTTGAACAATTGGCTACTTAACTTGGGCATATCTGCTCATTTGTAACCACAAGGAACATGCTTCTCCAATTGAATGAAAAATAGCTAACCCCCCTTTAAAAGAGCGCAACGGGCATATATATACAACTATATAATCACATGACTGATCATTTGCTATTCCCTTGTGACGGGAGATCAATATTTAAACACTGTGCCATAAGTACTTTGTACTTCAGAATTTATTTTGTATGGATATTATTTATTTGTCTAATTTGTAATTTTTAATTCTTTCTCCTTTTAGTTTGGTGGCTGCCTATGAAGGCCATATTATTTAAATATTACTTTGTTGAGATTTTCAGGCACAAAACTAAATTGCAATCACTACAATCATTCATCTTTTAACACATTCTTCTAAATTACTAATCATTACAATGTTAACTCCTGAAAAGTTTTCTCATCTAATAATATGTTAAATTTATCATTCAGATCAAGTTACAAAAACACGCTGACTGACTCACTCTACAGCCTACACACAGGCGTCATGCCCTTGTAGGCTAGTTTCCTTTAGTTTTATCGTGTATGTGTATATTGTTTATTTTTTTGTCTTACTACAGTATTATAGTTGTATGCATGCTTATCTGTATTTTTTGTTATGAAAAACTGGAAGCAATAATGGCATTTCATTATATCCTTGGTAATGTTAAACTAGTGAACAATTACATGAGTTTTATATTTATATTTTGCTTAGTATGATATTGCAACAACCAAACTAAGAGTCAGTTTAAAAAAAATAAATTTCTGACATAAAATTAAGAATAAGAATATCTTTATTTACAATCTTTAAGATTACAAATAGTGTTATACATAATGTCAAAAAGTCAAACATCAGTGAGTCAAAGATTATTATACATAATGTCAAAAAGTCAAGCATCAGTGAGTCAAAGATTTTTGGAAAAACTCTTCTAAGGTATAGAAAGGGCGGTCTAGTAACCAACTATGCAGAGCCTTCTTTAGTTCATCCCCTCTTTTGAGCTGCAGGTGAGGTGGAAGCTGGTTGTAGAGTTTCATTCCTATGTATGTAGGTTTCCGCTCGTAAAGCCTCAGACGATATGCTGGCAGGTTGTAGAGTTCCGCATTTCTTGTGTAGTAGTGGTGTATGTCATTGTTCCTTTGCAAGTTCTCGCTATCAGTGTATATAATGACTAATTTAATGTAGAGTGAGATAATAGTGAGAATCTTCAAGGACTTGAAGGCTTCTCTACAGCTTTCGAGGGGGTGAAGGCCGGCCAACGTTCTAATACATTTCTTCTGTATGACAAGTATACGTTGAAGATTTGTTGCAGAAGTACCTCCCCATGCAGCTAGGCCATATCGCAAGTGGGATTCAAATAGTGAGTAATACGTTACTTTTGCCGTTTCAAGGCTACTGAGGGACATTATTTTTTTTATTACAAAGTGGCTAGTATTGAGCTTTTTGCTTAGAATGTCCAGGTGATTAGTCCAATTTAAGTCAGCATCTATTGTTATTCCTAGGAATTTGGATTGTGATTCCATACAGACACCAGGAATAGCTGGAACTTCTGGCCCTCTTCTTCCAAAAGCAATCTGGCTAGTCTTTGCTGGATTTATTACTAAATCATTTCCATAGCAGTACTGGGTGGCTATGCTAAGGGCAATGTAGGATGAGACTGCAAGGTTTTCTGGAGAGTGCTGGTTCAGTAGCAACTAGTATCGTCAGCATACATGAGAGGTGTGCAAGTGTTCTTGCAAAATATTTCAGAAAATATTTTGCAATATTTTCTCAAATATTGCAAAATATATTCAATACCACGGTACATGTATGGATGGGCGGGTGGGTCAATACCACTGTACGTGAATGGGTGGGCGGGTGGGTCAATACCACTGTACGTGTATGGGTGGGTAGGTGGGTCAATACCACTGTACGTGTATTCCAACTAAGGGACACGCAACCTTACGTAGCATCCGAACCACGTAGTATTAGTTTGAATTTTAGCTATCTGACGAGCTACCAATACCACTGTACGTGTATGGGTGGGCGGGTGGGGCAATGCCACCATACTTGTATTGGTGGACGGGTGGGTCAATGCCACACTACTTGTATGGGTGGGTGGGCGGGTTAATGCCACCGTAAGTGTATGGGTGGGAGGGTAGGTTAATGCTACTGTACGTGTACGGGAGGGTGATTTGGTTAATGCCACCATACGTGTATGGGTGGGTGGGTGGGCTAATGCCACCGTACGTGTATGGTTTGGGCGGGTGGGTTAATGCCATCAAAAGTGTATGGGTGGGTGGGTAGGTTAATGCCACCATACGTGTAGGGGTGGGCGGTTTATGTGTTATTGCCACCGTACGTGTATGGCTGGGTTAATATGTAATACACAACTGTATATACACAACTCACCTTCTGGTATATCTCCAAAATATTTCTGGTGCAAATATGAAAGATTTTGTTTTAGTTCTAAACAGCTGGTGTCATAAACTATATTTTTATTTATGTGTGTTATTACTCCATTCCTTGTACAGGGTGTTTCTTGTAAGGTGTCTCAAATGCCTTATGGGCGAACCAATTAATTAACCAATTTAAATTTGATTTTCCAGGGTTCTAATCTCAAAATTTTAAAATGCAAACATATAGTATGTGACATATAATATTAAAGGTATTAAAGCTCTGAGTATTGTTTTGGCTCAATTGGATTTAATTTTTACAAAATGGCGCCCAAAAGTATTAAAAAAATTATATTTTTATCTTTTTATTGCTGATTGCATAGCTTACACTGAACATTAAGTCCAAAAACAGTTCTGAAGTCCTGAAAAATTTTCACTTTAAAATGATAACCAATATCACCCATTTTTACTATAATATTTCTATTTTGAAATTTGTTATCTTTCAAAATTGCTTTTAAAGAGCAGGACCAGGCTTCTGGCATATCAATTAAAAAAGTTTAACCAGCTGAACAACTTCTACGCTTAAACTATAGGTCTGTCTTGAATAATAACAAAATGGTTAAAAAAACCCTTTAAATTTACCTCTAAAATGGTATTTTTTTGTTCTGATATTATAATTAATTATTAATCAATTGAAACATTGTATAAATAGTTATACTATTGTAAATAAAAAAGCCTAAATATTCTGCCAGTAAAATGAATTTTATTTGGGTTTAACACAAAATTATTATGTAAGCCATAGAGAACTTATTATCAGCTGATGGAGGCAATCGTCTGATTTTACCAAATATTGCAGCATAGCATTGTGTTTTGTTACTTCTATTACATTTCCACAAACATACTCAATACATACATACATTAAATCACTGGTTTTAAGCCTAGAATCACTGGTTATTTTCTCCCAAAACGCTAAACCATTTCTATGGTCACTGCTAACATGTTTTTAAAAATTTGTTATAAATATTGATTAAAATGCTAAGTGTTGCATGTCTTTTTTTCAGAAATAACTAAATATTATTAAGGAAATTATTATGAAAACTTTTACAAGATGTAGTCTTGAAAACTGTTAGAAGGTAAATTTTTGTATTACATTTTCTTTTACTCAATTCACGGACACTTATATCAAAATTATTTTATCTCAAAATTAAATACAAATCGATCTGCAACAAGCATTTATATTTGATATATCACATTTGTTATACAATAAAGAAACAATATAGTGTCTGAGCAAAATAAAGGAACATTTTTACTTCAGGATGGACAAATTCTGTTGATCTTCTATGAACTCCTAGGCTCAGACCCAATGAATACTGTAGTAACCATTCACAATTTTATTTATGTTCTAGAGCATGTTTTTGCGTAAATTTTAGTATGTGTTAAAACCCTGTCACGTGTATATTAGATTTTGTGAATTTTTATAATTGTAGGTTACCATGGCAAACATTTTTTAGAATTTCTTAATGTGTGAGGTAATATAGTACTAGAATAGGTATTTGTCCATTTATCATACCATAACTATACATTTTCTGAAACTAGAATAAATTTGAAACACTATGGCTATCTTGGAAATCTAAATACTGTATCCGTATATTTTATAGTTTCCCAGGTACATCCCCATCCCTTTTACTTTTTTCATAAACTTTATTCAGAAATATATAATAACATAAAAAATAAATTGTATAGAATCATATGATAGCCTGGTTTGTTGGTATTTAAACAATTTGATACCAAACAAAAAGCATGTTTAGCATAATTTATTAATTTTTAGAGATTTTTAAACACAAGTCTGCAAATTGGCCAAAAATTGCTTGACATTTTAGGAAAATGACTGCCAAATCAAGGGTTGGTATAAGAAAAAATAAAATATTTTTGTTAGATTCTCCACATATGGTTTTGAGGAAAAAAATTTCGAGTAATGCTCCAGGTTAATTGGTTCGCCATAGTGTATAATCAGTTGTTTTAGAACTTAGGCTTAAGCGGCCGGTGTCATAACTAGAATCTACAGTTTCCGGTGACAACCGCGTCAAGGTACTATCTACAATATTTACAAGATGACCAGACGTTTCGCCCATACTGTGATGTGGCATCCTCAGTGGTTTCTCTGAGACTCATGTGTGTTTTGAGACTCAGAGAAACCACTGGGGATGCCACACCACAGTATGGGCGAAATGTCTGGTCATCTTGTAAATATTGTAGATAGTACCTTGACGCAGTTGTCACCGGAAACTGTAGATTCTAATCAGTTGTTTACTTCAATTGTTACTAAATTCATATTACTTTTCTAATGTGTTTGCTAATTGTAATATTAAGCAACTCAGTTAGTAAAATTTTTTTTAAATATTAGAAAAAAATCTTTAAATGGCTGTTGCACCAATAGGGTTTAAGTAAAGAACAAAAAATTCTATCATTTTATCACATTTTATTTGTAGTTTCATCAGTTTAACATATTTACACTAATTACCAAATACTCTTTATATGTATATATATATATATATATATATATATATATATATATATATATATATAAGCAAATAGTATACAATAAAATGTATATAAATAATGAAATATATTATAGAAAAACATTTTGAAGGCTTTAAGAAAGACAATTCCTGACATTCAGTTATGTTTCATAAATATGCCTCCTTAAATTCAAGCTGCTTTTATTTTTTTAGCAGCTCTATAAATAATGGTGAGTAGAACTACAGTAATCATAAGAATATCAGGGCAGTTTTATTTTATTTTATCAATACCTTAATACAAAATTAATTTGGATTAGTTATGCACAAATTGAAAATCAACCACTTCTTGGTTTGTCATTCTAACTAAAGGGAATCAATTTATATTTCAGTTTAGTTTATATTTCAGTTTAGGACTGATCAAAACCAATTAAAACTTTTACTGATAACCAACGGATGTTCATTTGTCATTGGACTATTAATTAATGACACTGTCTAAAGAACAGTTGGCCTTAGTTTGTAACATTGACTACAATCGCTCATCTAATCCATTCGAAATCCACATTCGCCCATATCTTGATGATTGGCGTTTTATGAATAAATACATAAAAAATAAATAAATACTATCTTATTTGAAACTTAATATAACCATGTTGATGTTATGTGTTTTGAGACTTGTTTTGATACTTAGTCTCAAAACACATAACATTTTGTCAGTATATTTTATTATATACTGACATTATATGGAAACTTAACCCTACCCAGCCTCTACTTTGCCTCAAATGCGGTTAACAAACATATCCGAAATGAAATATTTCTGTCGATAGTGTAAATGATAGTGCCTAAAACTTCTGCTAGAGTGCAGCATCAACTTAGACATATCTTTGGCCAACTCCCTCAGCCTATCAAAAATGTAAATCGTCTATGAATGAAAAGGGGCGATGTAGCCAATCAGACCCTCTCCGTAAACCTGCAAGCGGAAAGGTACCACTGTATGTGTATGGGTGGGTGGGTCAATACCACTGTACGTGTAAGGGTGGGTGGGTTGGTCAATAGCACTGTACGTGTATGGGTGGGTGAGTGGGTCAATACCACTGTATTTGTATGGGTGGATGGGTGGGTCAATACCACTGCATGTTTACTCTTGAGAGTTTAGCTGGTAGTAATCAATTGAGTACTGCTGTATATCTGCTGATAGCTATCGATTAGAAGGACCTCCCTTTTGTTGAGTACGGCGTTGATTGTTTACAATCGTAATGAAATACTGTGCTGTAAAAATAATTGTGATATTTAACAACAATATTTAACCCTTCCCACGCCGTAGACGAAATAATCTGCCAACTGTAACAATCTCCAAACGCTGAGGACGAAACTATCCGCCAAATATATATATATATATATTTTTTTTTATTTTTCTTACGTTTTTTAATTTAAATAACTATATGTAAATATGGCAGAGCGTAAGCTATTTTGAAGACGAATAATTCAACACCACTAACATGAGTCAGCTGGGAAGCTTGTCTGTTTATAGTGGAAATTTCCATTAGGCAGCTGACAGCGCTAGCGCTCCACAGCGCCGCGGACGAAACTATCCGCTATCTTACTCCAGTCGTTCAAGGGCATTTCGAGTGTGTTGTTAGTGTTTGTTTTCAGTTGCAATTAGTTTTATTGTGTTTTTTATTTAAGTTGTACTAATGTAATTGAGAATACAAATCAGCTTCAAGGAATTTCAAATTTAATTTTTTTATTTTAAATAAGCATAATCTCAAAATATAGCATTTTGTCTATGGCGTAGGAAGGGTTAATAAATTCAAATAATTTAGAGCTTAACATTACAAAGTCTAGTTTGAATCAATTTCAAAATGTGAAATAGGTATGAAATCATTATTTGATATGGTTTGGCTTAAAGACCATTTACTGTGCGTGTATAGGTGGGCTGGTGGGTCAATACCACTGTGCGTGTATAGGTGGGCTGGTGGGTCAATACCACTGTACGTGTATGAGTGTGCATAAAAAAATGAGAAATAAAAACATTCATGTTAATAAAACTGCAAAAATGAGAGACAGTAAATAACAGTCTCAATTATGGGTTTGGCTCCGCCTTTTGCACACACGTAAAACGAAAATATCCTCGGTCTGTCGCTCCACCCAAGCACATTGTTTTCAACACTTATCGTTCTTTTTCTCTGTTTTCTAGTTTTAAATTATTTTGTTGTAGTTATTATTGTATCATAATTGAAAGATTTTGTTAAAAGTTACAACTAAAATGTTGACATTTTTTATATTTGTACTTTTCATTATAACTGTAACTTACATCTGCAATAAAATAGCGATAAAAATTATAATTTTAACTTTAAATATAAATTTATATATTTTTTATGTTTCTAAAACTTAAATAAATTAACTTCACTTTCCTTAAAATTATTATTTTTACATAATTACGTGTTACATTAAAATAAGGTAAAATAATTTCTGCATGCGAAGAGTTACAAACACTGGGGGAGTCAGTAAAACCGCAACATAAAAACTGTTAGTTTTAGTCAAATTTTAAAATTGACATTATTCAATGTATAGCATTTGAATGAATAAAGCGATTTTGACTGTGAAACCAATTAAGAATCATTGGTTTGCGGATATACTGTACGGATATATTTGTACTTTACGGATATGAAGTATATCCGCTAGTATACAACAGGAGATATACTTTAAATTACTTTCAAAATACTTACTGGATGTTAGCAACACAATGGGCTGCAGTAAGTACCACTAGGGGATGAATAAGAGAGCCACCACAAATGAAATTGTTTTCTGGGTTTAACAAGGCCGCCATCCAAGGAAACTCGCCGTACTCAGCTTCTCTATCTCCAGTGATGCGGAAATTGGATTCTGGTCGGTAGGGTTGCCCACAGGATGATAGTTCAGAAGTAAGAGAAGGAGAGGTGTTCAAGAGAAGATCGTCAAAAGAACAGCATATGTCCAGAAGGTTTGGGCAATTAGACGTGTCTACTCTGCAAAAATATCTTGTTCTTAAAAATATATTACCATTCCCTCTATTAGTTTAATAGAATTGTTAACTTCTCAATTCAATTCAAACATATTTATTCCTTACTGAATACACGGGTAAATTCAGATTGAATAGTGCCACTATTAGTGAGGAATAACGTATATGCCATAAAAAAACGATGTAATTTACTAGGGGATGCCCCTGACTGCCCACTGTGTGTGCTGGTTACACATTTGGCTTCGGCATATGACTTTTGACAACAAATATTAGTGATTGAACTGTATTAAGTAAAATCATAACAATGAAATTTATTTACAGTTGCTCAGTCACTACAATTGAGCTACAACCTATTTATAGTCTAAAAATAAACAGCCAGTGTTATTACTTGGTGTATTTCAAAAGTTACTATTTATTTTATTTAGCGGCTGATGATAAGTTAAATAAATAAAATAACTCCATTACATTACCATTGAAACTCTAAAAGCTAATGGGGCAGAGCCCTACAGTCGAATGTGAATAAAATCATGCTTAATATCCTTCTCTGGGAAAACAAACCTAACTTACTAAAGTCTCATGATGATCAGATCAACGGTGTAGTATTATATGATGGATTGTAGTTTAATGTATTTCAATTGATTGCACTTTAGACAGTTGAGTATGTTTATGATACTGACACTCCAACATTGAGTTATAATCCAGAAGGACGTTCAAATAGTACCAAAAATACCCAGAAAATTTATAATTCATAAAAACTTGTTTTTCTATCTTTTACTGATTAATTTTTTTTTTATTTATTAAATCAAATTTAAATATCACTTGTTTTCCCTTTATTTATTAATAATGATAATTTACTGATCTGTGAGAGTATTTGATTCATTAGTTGCATTTTTGAAAATTATTATTGTTTCAACATGTTGTTATTCTTATATTTATATAATTTATTTTAGATTACAGATTAATTTAAATAGCAGTTCTGCTAAAAAATAATTTTACAGTGCAATATTAATGTAATTATCAAGAAAATAAGCAATTGTTTTGTATTTGAATGTATAAAACTTGGCTTAAAAATATCAAATATATTTCGTCACTTTATGAATGATTAAATCTTAAAGAATAATATATTGATTAATTACAGTATAGGAATTGACATGGTTATGTAAAATTAATAAGATTTACCTGACATCAATCTGTCCTGAGCTGTCAGATTTTCTCTTGAAGTCACATTGATAAATGGGAACACACTCGCAGGATTTTTGGCTTTCTGATGGTTGTGCCACTGCTGTACTCAATAGGCACAATGTCAACAAAAACATGGCCTAAAACTACATCTGTATGATTATATTTAACTCAAAGTTAAAACAAAAATCAATAAAACACTTAAAACAGGTTGTAATTACATTTAAATCGGATCTTTTCACCATCTCGAAACATTTTTTATAACAATTACTGTATCTTCAGAACAATAATTAATTTCTTTCGACAAATATGGCATTTATTTAAAAATTTTTTGAATTATGGAACTTTAGATGAAAATAAAAATTAGCCAAGGTATATAGATTGTTAATCATGGTGAGTTTTTTTTAAGTAACAGGACATGTGGCATTGTATTTACAATTAAATATATAACAACCATGTCAGGGCTATAGTTCAACAAAACATCGTACTGTGATGCCATAAAATGTGACAATACTGAAAAAGTCCAACAAATGCATAGGATAATAAACTTTGTAAAATCAGATTCATTAACAAAAATTCTCAATCATTTGATTAATGATTCTTAGACAGTATATTATTGTACATTGAACCAACGGCATGATATGGTGTCCAAGCATCAAGAACGGCAGTAAGGTAACAAATTAATTAATCGTAAGGTAAGTTAAGGTAACAGTAGTACCCAGGTCAGAATTGTGGCAAGTCACACCGTAGCCCCTTTGCTACAGCCGCTCTATCATCATAATGATGACATTGTCCAGTTGTGTCATCAGCATACATATCAGAAAAGAGTTTCCAGGAATGGGAATTTTATACATCAATTTATTGAATAGTCAGGCATTGATCCTTAATAGTTTGCACTAATGTTTCTAATTGGCAAGAATTAATATTTTATAGATAAATTATCGTAACTGTTTTAATTATACACTTAGGGAATCATATTGGAAAGTTTAAAAGTACAGTATAAATTTAGCAAACTATATATATTTATTTATATCAACTATTTAATGATAAAAAAATTGCCTATATCTGGGAAAAGAAGCGTTTAGGACATACCTTGGATATTTTCTCTTTATTTTGCCCATAGTATCAGTTCCTGAAATATGTCCGTGTATTTCAGATACACCCTGTATATTCAGTGATGATTAAACCCAATAACTTCTCGAAAGAATAGTATTCTTTAGAAAGACTGGTATTGATTGATATTAAATAGTAAAATGATGTGGGAGGTAAAACCACTGATACGTAGCATAAGTTAATCAAAACTTTTTAACGTTTTGTTTCTCGAAATTTGAATCATAGTGAGGAAAATTTTGAGGGGACCTATTGAGTGGTTGAGCTGGATTCACATACCTTACTAATACTACTTTTGGTAACAATCCTGGTGTTGTCAAATGACATTTTTTGGCTAAATTAGTATGTAGGGAAGATGTGTCAAAGGAAAACATGTACCCTTAAAACTAGGATTGCCACACTGTAAGAGGGAAATCGAGTAGGAAGAATTCTACAAATCAGCAAAGTTAATAGCTATATTTTACCAGGCCAAGTTAGGACTAGTAGAAACTAGAATCTACACTTTCCAATGACAACAGCGTCAAGGTGCTATCTACATTATTTACAAGATAACCAGATGTTTGTCCCATGCTGTGATATGGCATCCTCAGTGGTATTTCTGAGACTAAGATTAGGACTAAGTAGCCGTCTCTGACACTTAACTTGGGGACCAACGACTTTAAGTGACGTTCGAATCGGGAATGTCACAGGGCAAAAAACTGTTAGTGGTCACATCAGAAATTGAACCCGGACCAGCTGCGAGGCAAGCCACCACCTTAGCTACGGCCTCTCCTACCAGAGATCAGCAAACAGTGGGGTGAAATTTGCTATGATTCTTTATTTACTAGAATTGTGGTTATAATAGCGAATTATGAACATTTGACACAAGACCAGAGGTGGAATGTAGAAATTCAAGTAAATATAGATAAGAGAGGGCTACTGGCAGTTCAGGAAAAGTCATTACATACAAGGATGATGTAAATAGCTGCACGTTAACTCACATTTTATTTAGCTATACATGATCCTGACCTGGTATTGTAAATCCGTCAAACATTGCTGCAATCAGAATGAATACAAATTCAGAGGTTAATAGAACAAATTTTAACAATGAGTGCGCCAACTATAAGGATGAAACATCAATAAAAAGTTAGGTAAGACTAGAATAGTGAGTAGCACAAATAGGTGTGAGGTGGTTATGATATTTTCTTTAGAATTATTGATATTTTTGAAATGAAATGAAATGCGTCTTTATTTAACCAGGCGAAGTTGGGACTAGAAAGTCCCTTCTTCCACTTAACCTGATTTTTACGGGAATAATAATGGTGGCAATTGCTGCAAGTGCTGTTTTTTTTTTTTTTTTTTTTTTTTTTTTTTATTTGAAAGAAGATGTCACAATTATTTGCTTTATAAATGGCACAGTATCTAAAAGCTGTGGCCTATTTTCTAGATGCCATTTTCTTAGTAAGTTATAAAAGTATAGTTTTACAAAAAATAATTGGTCTGATAGACACTTATATTGTTAATGTGGTTTTGTCAAACTAAAATTTTGAACAAGAATCTCTAAAATAAAAAAAGTTTTCTTGATTATGAAAATCTTATAAGCACACTGATAGATTTATCATCCAATGTTAAATTTTGTATTTCAAACTGTCAGCGGTTTTTGTGGTCCATTGTGAAGCGAAGGTGTACATGGTATACAGTGTAAATGTAATGCAGTTTACACCAGCTGTCGTAGCAGAACTCACTATCTAACCAAATTACTGACAAAATATTCCTATTACATGAGATATCTATTTGTAAGTAATAATATAATTAAGGGTAAAATATAATGGTCAGCAAGCATACTAGCTGACAAGGCCTTTGTCCCCTGCTGCATAACTTAAATATTGCTCCATCTTACTATCTTCTATGAACATACTATAGCATTACATAAAAAATAAAAATGCATTTGACACAAATATTTCTGTCAGACTAGCTTTTTGGTTTCATTAGTTTGTACAAATACTTAAAGCTTTTGTATATATTATGCTAATATATATTGGTAAGACTCCTTCCTTGTTCAGTGCACAGTATTACACTCCTTAGAATTTCCAATTAGTTCTTTTGGCTAAAATAAAAGCATGTCAAACCCAACTGATTCCTTTAAAAAAGACATACTCTTAAGACTTTCATCTCTGCAGTAAGTGTCACCAATACAATTTTAAAATAAATGTCCTTACTTATAGTGTGGTGTGATATATTACCAAAACCCCATATCTCTTTTAGTGTGGTGTGATATATTACCAAAACCCCATATCTCTTACTTATAGTGTGGTGTGATATATTGCCAAAACCCCATATCTCTTACTTATAGTGTGGTGTGATATATTACCAAAACCCCATATCTCTTATAGTGTGGTGTGATATATTGCCAAAACCCCATATCTCTTTTCAAGAAATTAAATAAGACACTACTTACGTATAAAAGGAGAATGTAAATAGTGAATTGCAGCAATTATTTTATGTGTTATTGTTTATACTCATTTTAATCATAGTGATTTAAAATGAAAAGTAACTTAAAGAAAGCTTTAATTTGTATAACTTGTATTCTTACTCACTTGAAATTAGATCAGTAGTAAAGTAGAGAACATAAAATTCTTGGTAAAAATGACCAACAACTATCCTTCACTCTTTTCCAAAATGACTGGTTGATGTCATCTTGTGGTTACGTTTCTACCACAGTTGCCAATTAACTTTAGTTAATATCTCTGTTCTTACCTAAAAAACCTTGAATGTATCCTACATTGAGGAATTTCATTTAAATTTACATATATTTGTTACAAGCAGTTGTATTTGTTATATTGATATTAATTAGATTATGTACTCCAGTGGGTAAACATTTTTCACAATGCTGTTAGAAAAATAACTAATATAAGTGTTGTAACTAAAATGCACTGTTCTTGTCAGTACCATAAAAGTTTATTTTTTAATGTAAAATTATTCAATTCAACATCTTTATTCATTGTATAAACATGTTTTACTTAATAATTTAAGTATAATATTTACTAAAGGCACAAAATTAATTTAAAAAAGTGTTTCTAATGCTTTTTCACTGTACTCACTAAATGCATCACTGTCTTACTTCAGATGTACACCATATTATAAACAGCCACAGCAAGAAGTATTTACCAGTTCAATAAAACAAACTATATACCGTAGAAAAGTGTTCTTTTAAGGAACGCAGACTACAACAAATATGTTAACACTAATTTTATAATAAATTTGTTAAGTTCAAATATCTTTATTCGATAATTGTACAAGTACAAAGAACAGAGTCCTAATTCTATCACTAACTTATTTTTCTATCAAAATATTCCTGGACTGAATACTGTTCTAAATTTATCATACATTTTTAAAAGGATATCTTAAATTTAACAATATTGTGAAAATGGCTAGTATTTTCAGGAAGAATATTATAAAATGTTATACCAATGCAAGTTTGGCTTTTTTTATTAAAACAATCTATGCTGGTTTATAACTGGCATTTCCCTGTTTCTCGTATTGTAAGCATGAGCAGCTCCAAAAGTTGAGATTTTATTAATTTTGCATTTTACATTAACGATTAAAAAAAAAATATAATACATACAGGGTACAACAAGGAATAATGAAGTGTATTGATACAATAAGATAACCAGTTGTACAGTGAAATACTATATTAATAAAATGTCTTTATTTAATTTGCTTTTATCTTCTTTCTTGCTTTACAATTTGGTTTCTTCTGGTTTATGCTCCGGCTGAAAACATACTCGGTAGTACAACATAGAGATACCTCAGGGAAGGGGTGTCGAGCTGGCCATCAATGTTCTTATGAGATTTAATATTAATCATGTTAAATTGTCCAATTAAAAATTTGAAAAAGAGAATAATTTAAAAAAACAGTATCAAAAAAAAAAAAATTATCAAATAAGGGAAAAGATAGGGAGAAAGTTCAAATTTAAAGTTCAATTTTCAATGGAAAATATCTTCACAGCAATTAGTCTATGGTCTGGTCTCACCAAATTTAAGTTTAAAGTTGTCTTCACCACAAACTTAGAATTCTTGATGTTTTGGGAAATTTAAATATGTTTGTGGTCAAATTTAATAAATAAAAGTTTTGTAATGATTTACAAAAACACTTTTATTGGGAATGTCACTAAATAAAGTTACTGTATTCTGGCTGCATCTTCTCTCCTTCAAGGCTAATAATGGACTCTCACTCTACTAGTCCTTTCGAATAAATTACAAAATGTGAAATAGGTTGCTTATGATATTTCACCTTCACAGGGGTATAGGTGGGCTGGTATTAATACAACACAGTAGTAAAGTCATGGATCAATTAAACTTAATGTTGATTGAAAAAATTTTAGAAAAAAATATGTTAAAAAATCAAAAATGAAACAATCAATCTTACAATTATGGGTTTTCCCCCCAAATTTAAAAAGAAAATATTTCTGTGTCAACAATGTTTAAACATAGACTTTTTGCAGTAATTATTGGGAACTGAATCAAATTAAATTTTGATTAAAAACAATGATAATGAGTGTGTGACATTTTTTATATGGTAGACTTTTATTAAATGGAATAAGAAACAAGGTAAGCGATAAAATTATAATATTACTTTAAAAAAATATAAAATTTTTTTCAAAACAAATAAATTAACTTCAACTTCCCTTAAATTATCCCTTTAGATAATTCGGTTACTAAAATCATAAAATTTTCGCATGAAGAGTTAAAACTATGGTGAATCAATAAACACAGAACAAAATACTAGATAAATTTTTTTTAAAATAACATAAAAAATGATAAGTTTTAAAATAATAAAGGGGTTTTTACATTAATCCCAATTTAAGAATAAAATTTGCGGATATATTACAAATTACTATACAAGAAGGTATATCCGCTTATAAACAGGAAGTAGTTATTTGGAATTACGGGGTTAAAGTACTTCTGAGTTTAGCAACACAATGGGGCAGAAGTACCTAGGGAAAGAATAAGGAGAACAAAGGGGAAAGGGGGTTTTTCCTGGGTTTAACAGCACAGGAAACTCACAGTCTCTATTACGTGAATCTCTCGCAATTGGATTTAGCGAGGAGCCACAGATGATATTAGTAAGGGAAAAAAAAAAAATTTCAGAGGTTAATTGGGTTTACTTGCAAATTTGTTTAAAAATTATTACCCCTCATTATAATAGAATGTTCTTTCTAATTCACAAAAATTTTTTTCCTTTACAATACACAAATTGTTAGACCAAGGGGGAATAACGAAATTTCCCATACAAAAATAATTATTGCATGAGTGAGGTTACAATTTGGCTGATGAACACAAAATATGAAAATTAAGAAAATTAACAATGAAATTAAATTTACTTGCTATCACTAAAATTGATACAAATTAAGGTCTATAGGTAAACAGCCAGTTGTTTCTTGTTTTTAAAGAATCATTTATTTTATTTGGGATGAAAGGTTAATTAATACTCATACTACCACTGAATAGGTCTAAACCTCAGACCCCTTCATCGGCATGTGAATAAAATCTAGGTTGATATCCTTCCTCTGGGAAAAAAGTTTCCTAAGTACTCATTTGATCGAAACGGGTAGGATTATAGGATTGTAGTTTAATGTTTTCAATGTTTCTTTAACAGTTAGATATGTTTTGGTACATTAGTTGCAAAAGTTCATGTAGCAATCAGAGAAATGGTATTTTGATACTTTCAAAAAACTGTTTGTTCTAGCCCTTTTACGATGATGTTATTTTTCTTTTTTTCTGTTTTTTCTTATTAATCAATTTATCCTTTTTTCCTTTATTATATGTGAAGGTAAGACGTGGGTATGTTATAAGTTTCATTTTTAAATTATTAGGTTCTTCTACATTTGGTTATTCCTTACAATTTATTTAATTTATATTGTAGTTACATTAAATTTAAATAGATTCCTATACTGTTACCAGTCAATACTAAATGTAATTCAGTAAATAACATTTGTTTATATTCAATGTTTTCTTACAAATATTTATTTCCATCATTACGTTATGTATCTATTAAAAAATTTAATTATGAATTGATGACGTTGGTATGACAGGGATTATTGCAAATTAGTTAGATTTACCCTTGACATCAACTTTTAAGCATGTAATTTTCTTGAAGACACTTTTAAATGTAACACACGACGGAGGTTTTGATGTGTCCCTCCCTGTTTAAAGGTAAATGTCAACATATCGTCCTAAATCTACTCGTATTTCTATTTACCAAATTGTTGAAACACAATCAATAGGACCCTCTATGAAACAGGGAATTACATTTTATAAAATCTTAATCTCGGAAACATTTTTTTTTATAACACATTTCTTGTTTCAGGACTCAATAAAATTCTTCACAAAATATATTTATAGTTAAATTTTTGAATTATTGGAACTTTAGATAATAAAAATTAGAAGGCCTTTGTTAATCAGGTGGTTTTTTTTAAGAAAAAGGAATGTGGATTATATTTCCAATTATATATAAAACCAAGGGAAGTTTAACAAAACTTGGTACTGTCATGCCATATGGCAGTACTGAAAAAGCCAACAGTACTTGTATAATACTTGGAAAATAGTCGTTAAATTCTCATTTCTATTATGACAGAGCAATATTTTTTGTACATTCCGGCATGGATATTTGCTGGGGTGGTACAATTTATGAATAGTTGTCGTCCCAGGTCGAATTGTGGAAGTTTCCTCTGTAGGTAGGGTCTTCTATCCCTATTACACTCCCGGTATCTCAGGTAAGATGTTGATTGAGGTCACGCTTACATTGTAAAGGTTTGGTGGGTCTTTGTTTTGAATAGTCCATCGCTGCCTTAATACATGGTTTCTAGAGGGCGTTTGGAGTCTGCTTCTTGGCTAGTGATGTAAACTGTCCTGTGTGTTAATGGTTCCTTTTCGGTGAACATGGTAAGTTTTACGATAACGCTGGTGGCTACACTTATATATCTTTCTTTTGGAGTAGACAATTCGAAACTCGGATATTCACATTTGGACTCTTCGGAAAGCGTCTTGGATCATACTGGATAATGTTCCGAAAATATTTATGATTTCATTCCTGAATTGGGTCGGTGATGTTCGTAATGTCAATTCCGTTCAATGAATAAATACTGCTCGAGGAATAGTTTCCTTAGGCGGTATTTTCGATATTAATACGTTGACTTGTACACCACTGGATCATCGAGCATAAGTTGTTTTAACGTTTTGTTTCAAAATTTGATCTAGTTGGGGAAAATTTCTCCATTATTCAGAGTGATCAAACCATTTGCAGCAAGTTCTCAACTTGTTAATAATGTCCCGCAATGTTTCCATTTGTTGTTTGGTATTGTTATGTAGGGAAGTATTTTTAAAAGGGAAACATTTCTAGTTAATGTAAAAAATCGAGTTTTGGGCTTTCTCTCAGTAAAGTTTAGTGGCTATTTGTCGGTTGCCAAGTTGGCCTTAGCGAGATACACTTTCAATAAATATTGGTGGCTATAAAACTCCATTTACTAACCTAGACTTTTCAATCTGTGTGATTCGTTATTCTAACCCAAAGATTGGGAAACAAGTATTGTCTATGAAAATTATCTTGGGACCCGATTTGTGAGTTATGGAATGTACAGGGCAAAAACTTGTTTGTCACTGTCCCTGAATCTGGTGAGTCCAATTCTTCGGCCTTTGATAAGAGTCTGCAAACAGTGGGGTAAAATTTTAAATGTAATTTTAATTGTTATAACTGCAAATTTATAACGTTAGACAGTGTGTAAACCAAGGGATGTTTCATGATGATAAGAGATCTGGATTGGAAATCATTACTGTTTAAATAGCTCACGTAAACTGCTTTTTTAGTTTTTGGGATTTTGTTCCGAAACTTGTTTCAAAGTGAATCAAATCTAATTATTTGTTAACTGAGTGGATAATTTAAGGATGTCAAAGTAGGTAAGACTAGACTTGAGTCATAAATAGGTTAAGTGTTGATTTTTTTTTAAATATTATTCAGAAAAAAATTTTTAAGGTTCTGTTTAATTTTTTTTTTTTTTTTTTTTTTAATTCATTTTAAATTTTGTTATAATCGGCAAGTATTAAAAGCTGTCTTTTTCAGATGCCAATTTTGTGAAAGAAATGTTTTCAAAAATCATTGCGCTAGCCAATTTTGTTTTGTTGTCAACTAAGAATTTAGCAAGAATTCGGTAGATAAAAATTGGTATAAAATTATAAGCTTCCTCGTAGTTATCATCAATGAATTTGTATTTAAAACTGTCTACGGATTGGTGTGGTGTGTACGTTGTACATGGTAACCGTAAATGATGTGCGTGTTAACCAGGCTGGTCGGCTGAACTCACTTAGAAAACTTTGTTTAATTTCCCCTATTCATGGAGTTCTCTTCGTTCAGGAATAATAAATTCATAAAAATACTTGTCTGCAAGCATAAAGAAAAAGGCTTATTGTCATTTAATTGTTTCATCTTATTTGTCGTTCGTAGCATACTATATGCTTGCATATGCATTTGAACTAAATAATTGTCAGATGTAGCTGTTAGTGTTTGGCTTGTTTGGCTAGCTTCTTGAATGGCGTCTTCCATGGTCTCATCTGTTGTATTGGGCTATTTCTAAGATTATAAGGTTTGTGGGACATGGCTATTAATAATCTTATATTGTGATGAGAGTTCGATATGTGGTGATGGTTTTATGATACCTAATATGGGTGCATATATCAAACATATAAATATTACACATAGGCCTAGATTTGGGATAACTTGGAAGTTGTAATTTTTATACCTAATCTCATAGGCATTGAACTGGCCCCACGTTGGGCGCCCAAAATTAACGATTAAAAAAAAATATAATACATACAGGGTACAACAAGGAATAATGAAGTGTATGATACAATAAGATAACCAGTTGTACAGTGAAATACTATATTAATAAAATGTCCTTTATTAATTTGCTTTTATCTTCTTTCTTGCTTTACAATTTGGTTTATTCTGGTTTATGCTCCGGCTGAAAACATACTCGGGTAGTAAACAACATAGAGATACCTCAGGGAAGGGGTGTCGAGCTGGCCATCAATGTTTCTTATGAGATTTAATATTAATCATGTTAAATTGTCCCAATTAAAAATTTGAAAAGAGAATAATTTAAAAAAAAACCAGTATCAAAAAAAAAATTATCAAATAAGGGAAAAGATAGGGGAGAAAGTTCAAATTAAAGTTCAATTTTCAATGGAAAAATATCTTCACAGCAATTAGTCTATGGTCTGGTCTCACCAAATTTAAGTTTAAAGTTGTCTTCACCACAAACTTAGAGAATTCTTGATGTTTTGGGAAATTTAAATATGTTTGTGGTCAAATTTAATAAATAAAAGTTTTGTAATGATTTACAAAAACACTTTTATTGGGAATGTCACTAAATAAAGTTACTGTATTCTGGCTGCATCTTCTCTCCTTCAAGGCTAATAATAATGGACTCTCACTGCTCTAGTTCCTTTCTCAATCCACAATTACAACAATGTGTCACTGGTTGCTTGATGATCACTTCACTTCACCAGGGGATGTGGGGGTTGGTATTATAATAAATCAAATATTAAAATCATGAGAAAATTAAATTAATGTTGAAATATTTTAGAAAAATGGAATAGGTTAAAAAAAAAATAATAATAAAACAACTTCCAATTCTTAAATTAAATTATGCCAAATTTAAGAAAGGAAAATATTTATTAATAAAATGATTAAACATAGAGTATGCAAATTATTGGGAACTGAATTAAATTAAATTAATGTGATAAAACATATGATCAATGAGTGTGATGAGATTATTAGTGATGGGTAGCAGCTGGTTTAAATGGAAAGAAACAAGGTAAGTGGCAGATGTTCTTACATATGATAAAAAAATAAATAAACAAACATAATTTGAAACATCTCAACATGCAAGCTGGTTTCATGCACATACGAGGGCGGGAAGAAAAATGATAGGCCTGATAATGAAAGACTGTGATTTTAAATTAAAAAAGGATTTTATTTTTGTACACAGTCTCCCTTGACTTTAACACACTTTGTTTCCCACAACACACAGTGTTTCTCTCCAATAGCTGTTTTCCCTCCCAGAAGTAAGACTCTGGAAGGCTGTTAATATATTTACAGACCTCTTAACTACTTCATTGTAAGCGAAGTGCTTTCTAAAACTATTTTTTCAGGTTTAGGAAGAGGTAGAAGACTGAGGGTGCAAAATCAGGATAATATGGGGTGGCCAAGCAAATCATACCTCAAATCCTGCAGTTTATCCCATTACCAATACATTTTTTGAGCAGGTGGTGAATTCTGGTGAATGATATTTTTTTTCTTCTCCAAGGCCTCTTCTTGTGAATTTTGACATCCAGATAATCAAGAAGGTCAGAGGAGTATTCAGGGTCAGGCTGAGAACTTTTCACCTTGCCCTTGTAAAGGCTGAAAACTGTTATTTTTTATTTATTTATTCTTTATTCACAACAATTATACACATTATTGTAATACATGAATAGTGTCACAAAGATTCTATAGAAAATGTAGCTAAATATAAACTGTTTTATGGTCTAAAATGATAAAAATAAGTTTTATTACAATAAGGTTACAAATCAATGTTTATTGCCTGATAAATAAAATTCTTGCTTTCTAAGTTAACTTGATAGTTTTTGTATAAATTTTAATAAATTTTGTTCAGATTTGATGTAGTCTAAAATTATTTTGAGAAATTTCATTCCTACATAATTTTTTGTAGAATTCTAGGTCAGGGTATTGTGTTAGTCTGTACTTCAAATATCTAGTATTGTAAGATTGATTGTTGCTGTCAACTTAGTGTTTTATTGATTCTTTTGAATTGTATTTAAATTGTTTTTACAGATTTAACTCTGTCTATCCTCTTCCGTTCCAGCTACTGCTGAGTCTGGATGTTTACTAAACCTCTCCAATGGGGACGATATCTCCAAATCTCTACTACTACTACTATCTGCCACTGTATTCCTGGTCTTTCTACATCTCTTCTCACATCATCGACCCTTCGTCTTCTTGGTCTCCTCCTGGTTTTCTTCCAATTAAAATTAGCTCTTCCATTTTCTTAGGTAGTTGATCCTCCTCAATTCTTTTTACATGGCCAAACCACCTTAATCTCGTCTTCTCTACTCTTTCTCTCAAACTATTATCAACAATTCCCTTTTCAACTCCTCACTCCTTATCCTATCTCTCCTCGTCTTTCCCTTAATTGCTCTTATGGATCTCATCTCACTGGTTTGCACTCTGCTCCATTCTTTTTTGTAATGTTCCATGTTTCTCATCCGTAGGAATAAAATATGTGGTTGTTTGTGTGAATTGTCAATTGAAAATTTTAAGTGTCAAAATTAAACTTTTTCAGTATGATTCAAGAATGTATCAAATTCAATTTAATTGAGATAGTTTATTTGGTCACCGAAATTTGAATAGCTACTAAAATGATGTTTGGTGAAAACTTTCTTCAAAATTAAAGCGAAGCTCACATCTACGCTTCTAAGAGAGGAGAAGGTTAAAAGTTTGCAAGGGAAATGTTTACGTATAGAAAAAGGTGTGACTTAAATAGCTTACTTAATATGTGGTTCAATACTGGTGGGAATAAGTCTCGCCCCAAGTGCAAAATAAAAACAAACAAGGTACGTATTTCTTCCAATAAGCTATTAAACAATAAAAAGAAGTCAAAAAATTATACGCAACCAAATTACTCTAATGTGAAAAAGGACCGAAACCTACTTTGCGTAGATCCAAACAAATTATTTACGTTGCAGGAAGTCAAACCATTTGTCCAGAGATTATCGTACTGACAAAAACAAGCTAAAATGTTCTAAATTTTCTAGACTAGGGCATGCCAGCAAAGTTTGCTTTAGTACACTTTTAATAAAAAGGTCTGAGACCAAAAAACAATCAACTAATTAAATCGCTAATACTCACGAGTATCAGGTTGGTATCCAAAACATTGTTGACATATTTCAAACCAAACCATCGAAAGCATCAGAGAGGTATTATATATATGTTAACATTGAAGATACACCTGTTAAATTTGAAGTAGATTCTGGCTCAGGATACACATTTCTACCCCGAGTCATTTTCAACAAATTAAATCTCAATCTTACTCTTCAGTCTACAAAAATTGCTTTTAGATCTTACACACATAATGTTTTTACTCCTTTTGGCAAAGTGGAAGTTAATGTAAGTTACAAGTCCAACGCTTTCAAAGGTGAGATTTACATCATACCAGAAAACTACCCATCCATATTAGGACGAGTGTGGATTCGAAATGTTAAAATCGACTTATCTGAAGTTGATACTCAACAAGTTACTTCTCATCCTATCAATACTATCGATGAAAACGACGTGGTATCAGCTTTCCCAGTAATTTTTTAACAAAAAATACGCTGTGTATCAAAATATAAAGTTACACTTAAGCTCCGTGATGATGACAAGCCTGAATATAATCGATAACGTAACGTTCCATATGCACTTCGAGAGAAGGTCAATCACGAGTTAGATTCTCTTAAAGCTGAGGGGGTCATCACAAAGATAGACACTAGTGACTGGGGTTCTCCACTTGTCATCATTCCTAAAGCAGATAGAGGAGTATGCCTCTGCGTCGACTACAAAGTAGGAGTGCACAAAAGACTGATAAACTGTTTACACATCCTAGTTGATGAACCATCGAGTGATATACAGACTATAACAGCCCACCGAGGAACATACAGGATGATAGACTTTCCTTTGGCATCAAAACTGCTCCTGCAGAGTTCAACCGTATTATCGACCAAATTCTACGAGACATACCCAAGACCGAATAGTACTTTGACGACATCGTAGCCCACGGCTCAACAATGGAAGAGTGCAGATCAAATCTCTATGCCTGCCTCAATCAACTACAGAAATTTGATCTTCATTTAAATCGAGAAAAATTTTCATTTTTCAAGGAGTGGATAGAGTTCCTTGGTCATGTAGTTGAGCACAACAAAATCTTAAAATCACCAGAGAAGGTCAACTCAATCCTGAAAATGAAACAACCCACATCAATCGAAGAAGTCAGAAGATTTCTAGGGATTGTAACTTATTATTCACGATTTATTCCAAACCTTTCATCTCTAACAGCACCTCTGCGACTACTTCTAGCCAAGAATGCAAAGTTATATTGGAATACAAAATGAAATCAAGCTTTTGATCGACTCAAGCGGGAAATTGCCAGTGAACGAGTGCTTACACCGTTTGACCCTACCTTGCCCATCCAACTCGCTTGCAATGCTAGCCCTCATGGTGTTGCAGGGATACTTTCACACATCATCAATGGACAAGAACGTCCAATGCTTTTGCGCCTAGGTCTCTAACTCAAGCTGAACAACATTATTCACAGTTGGACAGGAAGGCATTAGCCATAGTCTTCGCAGTAGGACATTTTCATCAATATGTGTTTGCTAGACCTTTCAAACTAATAACTGACAATCGACCACTTGTAAGAATTTTTCACCAGAACGCCAAAATACCACAAATGACATCAGCTCGACTTCAGAGATACGCCGCATTTCTATCAGGTTTTAATTATGAAGTTGTTTACAAAAAGGGAACAGAACACTCAAATGTCGATTGCCTATCAAGAGCGCCGATTGAATTAACACCCCGAGCAGAAAATTCCATCAACATTGAAGTAAATAAAATCTGCAAATCAACTGTTGAAGTAATTTCAAAACTTAATCTTACATACGAAACCATTCGAGAAGAAACCAGAAAAGATCCAACTTTATCAAACTTATTGAAAGAATTTCTTCAAGGAAATATAGAAGACTCAGAATTTACCATTTCTGGTAACAACATATTCAAAAGTTCACGAGTCGTCATACTAGCAAGTCTTCAAACTCTGTCCTTCAAGAACTTCATCACACGCACATCAGTTCGACAAAATGAAACAACTTGCCTGTCGTTACATATTCTGGAAATGTATCAACAAAGACATCGAGAGAGTTGTTCGAGGGTGTGCAGCATGTGCTTCAACAAGGAACAGCCCACCCAAAGCTCCTTTACACCCTTGGGAGGAACCAGAACACAACTGGCAGCAGATTCACATCGACTACGCCGGGCCGTTCCAGAACCATAACTTTCTAGTTATAATAGATGCTAAATCTAAATGGGTGGAAATTGAGATATGTACAGCTGCGCCAACTTCATCTTCAACAATAGAAATGCTTCAGAATGTATTCTCTTGCTATGGATTCTCAGAAGTTATGGTGTCAGATAATGCATCAGTCTTCACCAGCGAAGTGTTCCAGCAGTTCTGCAAAGAAGGAAGAATATTTCAAAAATTTATAGCACTGGGTCATCCAGCGACAAACGGATTAGCTGAAAGAAATGTCCAAATGTTGAAACATCGACTTGCAACAATGATTGAAGAGCCTTACACCATGAAACAGAAGGTATGGGAAATACTCTTCAGATATCAAGCTACACCTTTAGCAAGCGGGAAGACACGTTCAGAAATATTTCTAAATTGTCAAATCAGAATAAAGTTGGATGCTTTAAAATCACCCCATCTCCAAAAGTCCTCTGTACTGAATGCAAAATCCAGGCAGCTCAAAGTTGGAGACAGAGTCCAAGCCCGCTACTATACAAATAATAAACATATTTGGAAAACAGGAACAATTATAAGAAAGTATGGAGTACTACACTACTTGATCAGACTGAACAACTGATATATTTTCAAAAGACATATCGACCAGTTGATACAACGAAATTTTAGCAAAGACTGTAACCTTCAATCCTAATATACAAGAAAAAGACAAATTCTGATGAAATGCCTAGACAACACCTACCAGTGGAGGATATGACAACAATTCTTTCACAACACCAGTAACAACAACAAGACATGGAACAATCTCAACATGAGACAGGAAATGAAAATCCACCAGAACTACGCCGATCGTCCAGAACTCATTGTCAGCCTACATACTAGAAAGATTACATCACTCATTAACTCTACATATTCAACTCACCTTCTTTTGTAATTTCAAACCATTTTTTTCTCTTATTTCTTAATAAGCATGGGAGAATTATAGTATTTTTCTAAAAGCCTACATTATAATGTTTTAGTGTTAAACCAGCTGTTGACAATTTGTAAACATAACATATGTTTCTAATTTTTCATACTTTACAATTTATATTCGTGTAATCAACAATCATTCTTTTCTTGTACTGTGCAACGTTTTATTTTTCATCAACTTGTTAGTATCAATAACTAATAATGTTTAATAACCTACTTGTGGAAATGAACAGTGTTAACTCAATCATTATCCACTACTCAGAGCCATGACAGTATTTCAAGTTTACTTATGACTAAAGAAGTTTTGATCTTCAACGCTTTCAGTTAGTTTAAACATTTAAAGTGATTGGAAATCAAAATCAAGGCTCTCATTAAAAGTGTCATTTCATATTACTCATAAAATATCCTAAAATTAAACTAAACAAAATTAACTTACTGGTTAAAATTAACATATTTGATATCCTTAAATGCATAAATAAAAGCTTTACAGTCACTGCTTACATTAAATGACAAAAAAATAGTACTTTTAGCACACTTATGGTTTTAGATAGTGTTTTTAATGACAATGGAACAACATTGTTTTTAAAGAAACAATGGAATTTATTTTTGACATATTAAGAAATGCTCACTCTAGAAATATTGTGTCTTTAGACTTATAGGTGAAAAAATTGAATATATTTTCTTTCTTTTTGTAACATTTAATAAACTATGCTTTAAAAAGACTACCCACATAAAATAGGTAACAGTAATATTATTAAGAAACTCACAAATTTAGCACTTTTTTTTACAAATGATGAAGAAAAATTGTAAATATTTTTAGTAAATTAACAAATGGTTACAGACATTTCAGTTCTTGCTAGAAAACTAGATTTGTATCCCAAGCATCTTTTACAAGCTATTATCATTAACATTATTTTGTAATTATTAGTTATAAAAAATTATGTTAAATACTACAGTATATGAGTATTACTACATAAGTTTCATACTAATTACAAATTTATTATATTATCGATTTCAGCATAAAACTTCAAGAAACATATGAAGAACACTTTATTAATATCAGGCATCAACGCAGTTAGCATTTATCTAGTTTTCATTTAAAGGCTGTTAGGACAAAAAACTTTACTTTGTGAAAGTTTCCTAAAAAAATACTGAAAGAAATTATAGCATTTTTATCCTCTAGCACAATTAAGTAACAGTCTGATGTTAGAATGGAAGTCTTAAAAACCATGATGGCAAAAATAATCACCCAAGGTCTTTATACTCTTTATGTTAGTAATAAACACATCATAATGTCATGTTGTATAAGCTCAGTTTGTTTTCAATCCAGTTTCGGAACTGTGCAACATCCACGTAGGCTCCTGGTACCTCAGTATTACATCCGACACCCCAAGATACAATGCCAGCTTGTACATAAACCTCAGGAGAGTCCTTTGAAGGACACACCAGTGGACTCCCTCCATCTCCCTGCAGAGTTAAAACATTTTGTTACTAAAACTAATCTTTAAATTAATTATATTTGTAAATATAGTATGTTAGTTTTAAAAGTTTACTGTCATTTTAAAAATTTTTTTTTAGGTGAACCATAAACAATATCTGACTCCGGGATATTACTGTTGCAAGTGAGCTTTTGACTAATACAGTACAAAAATTCTACTAGCATAGTTTTTCTAAAGTAAAGAATCATTGCTACCACTAATTCTTTGATTTTTACATTCCAATATGTTATGTCCAGGTGTTATCTTGGGGGTAGAACTGAATTTAGGGTTTTCAGCTATCTGGAAATCAGACCAATACTATATGGTTCAGATTCTTGGTAAAGCTGTAGGTCCCTAAGTTGCCTTAGCTTTTGAGCTATTAATAAATGGATGTATTTTAGATAAAGTAGAAAATATCATTAAATAAGTAATATTTTCTTGCTAATTTTAACCTTCAAACATGGAGGAAACAAAACTAATATATTCACAAGTTTGTCTGTACCATATTTATTAATTGATAATACAGAAATTATACTCTAATGTACGTACTGAACAAGTATCTCTGTTTGGTATTCCACCAGCACACAAGAAGGATGAATGTAGTTTGAAGTTCTTTCCCAATATTGTTTTCCGGAAGGATGACAGGCACTCATTTCTAGGAACTATGGGCAAATCAACTTTCTTCAAAATGACTTGATATTCACCTTCTTTTCCTGCAATAAAATGAATTTCCACTCCAGTTCATACCGACACTTGTTTGAAGAGAAATAAAAAATTGTTCTCCTAAGATGACAGTTTCTTTTCATATTTAGAGGTAAAATCGTTTCACTCATTTACTTGCCTTATATTTAAAATGCCTTATGATTATTTGATTTTGAGTTCTTTTATTTAAACAATATTTTCCCTCAGTTTTAAAGTAATCTATAAAGCAACTCATTTTCAACTGTTTATTCCTGAAATTTTTTTGTGATTAGCAAAATATGTAATCTAAATTTTAAAACAAAGAAATTTTAAAAGAACAGAAAAACTGATACATTAACAATATCCATTACTAAGAAGTTTATATATGTTCAATCAAACACTTGACTTGTTCAAATGAAATATATGAACTTTTTATTGTGTTCGAATGAAATAATAGTGGGAAGAACATCTATCATGAAAATGTAGGACTCTTAAGAGTCTAAAACATTGGAAATTGTTGTAATTAGTATCTCAGAGGAACTTAAATATTAGGTCTCTTGCTAGCCTAGTGGTTAGCACTTCTGCCTTCATAGGGGTTACAATCTAATATAGTACAGCTTAGTATGGAGTCCCCAAAGTTCTATTCTGGGCCCTTTATTGTCTATTATATATCTAAGCGGTTGTCCAAACTAGTGAAAGATTAAGCGAATGTATTTGAATATTCAGATGACATAAGTATAAAAGCTGATAGTAAAACACATGAAATAGAGTCTCACGTTTTATTAGTTTGTCTACAATTAATAAATATCTAAATACCTATAGTCTTAGTGAATCTTGTTAAAACCATTTACATTATTTTCTCTCCTGTGAAAATGATGATTTGCAAATTTTAATTAATGACAATGTTTTAAATAATGTTAGAGTTATAAATTTCTTGGACTAGCAGCTAACAAACATTTCTCTTGACTCTCTTGTAATGTGTTTGCAAAAAGACGTCTAAGAGAGAATAATGAAAAGGAACAGTGAATTTCTGTAATGAGAAAATGTTACAATTTGTCATCGATTCACTCACATATATCTTTTAGAATAATTCTTACGGAGGAACACCAAATAAATAAAAATCTTAATGAAACTTTACTACTACAAAAGAATTCAATTATAATGATATGTAGTTTCATTAAATTTAAGTTTTTGAAAAAAATCCCCATTTGCACTGGTATACAGCTCAGCAACAAATTATCACTCCAACATACACCTGTTTGTGATTCCTTGAAAAATATCTAAAAACTTTTTTTATAAGCAAAGCTTATTATTCTATTCAAGATTTTTTAGAGAACAAGGAGGTTGCATTTAGTTATAATTATTGCAACTAGTTTAGACTAAGGTTCTTTATTTTTAAGTAAAATTATAATTTGACGAGTCACCTGTTTGCTACAGCATATCCTGTAACAGTGCAAATGTAATGTTGACAATAAAATGATTTTATATGTAAAATGACTTGACAGGAAGGAATCTGTTAGAAATCGCCTAATAAAACTTGATATTTTGACAGTTTATAGTTTGTATATTTTTATGAAACAGTCTTACACATCCACAAAACATGTGCATTAATACCTAGATTGCGCACCCATCGTATTATAAAAAACGAGGAAAGGATATAATATGGGTTTCCTTTGCTAGATAGAAATTTCTTTAATTATAAATTACAAAAAGACAAAGTTAGGGCCTCTTGGCCCTTTCTGACATTTAACCTTAATACAACAATTATAATAAATCTATAACAGTATAAGACAATTATATAAAAACCTAATAAGAATATACAAAAAACTAACAAACTTTTAATATTTTATATTAAACTCGTTCACTCTCACAATCATTGTTTACTCACTCCTGCGCATAGCTAGCCAGGCCCGAGACCTAGGCAGGTCCTGCCATGGTCATACGCTCCAAGTAAAATTGTCTCAATGATGCCACAAACCGGTCTTTGTCAGGAATTGAAATTATATCAACAGGAAGGGAATTCAATAGGCGGCAGGCTGTTATGGTGAATGATTTTACATAGGTTGCAGTTCTGGGATGAGGCATGAAGTAATGAACCAGAGTGGGAACAACTAATACTTCTTTGATAAAAAAAATTAAAAAATATCAGAGAAATATTTAGGAGTTCTTCAATTAATAAAAAAAATCAATAAAAGAATTTTAATTTTTCTTTGGTCAGCTAATTTTTGAGTGGATATAGTAAGGAGTTATATGCTCATCACTCCATAAATCAAAGGCAAAGTGTAGACAGTAGTTTGGGGCACGTTGTAGTCGATCACTAAGTGACACAGTCATATCATTGACAACAATTACAGTAAGTAAAGTGTAGGAAAATGGGTGATTTTACAAGGACTAGTTTGACTTCAGCCAGACGAAACTTTTGAAGTCTTTTCAGTGAATTTATTCCAGTGAATACCTTTTTTCTTTTTTTTTTACGATTTGGAGGGCCAGGATCAAACCTGTCAAACCAAAAAGGCTTATTATGAACCCTCTTTTACAGGACTTCAAACCTCATCCAATCCAAGGTCCTTAGAGAACCTTGAAATTGCCTTGATGAGGTTTTCCTATGCTACACCTTGGCCACGTTCTAAATCGCCGCCCAAGTCTCAGAGTCATAAGGCAGGTATACTGATGCGAACAAGATTCTGACGTCACCGTCTCTTATTGGCAGGAATACCTCAGTTACAGCCGTGTCTCTGGAACAAAGACCGGTCAGTTTTAGAAATCTGATGTCTTCTAATGAATATACAAGCCCTAGGGTTATTGCAGCTAATATCATACACCAACTTACCTTTAGCAGTGCTGAGCCCCATCACTCCTCCTCCAACTATCCATGGCTCCTGAATCAGAGCCACTCTTACGTCGTCAGAGAGAATCTTCTGGCAGTGCATAGCTGTGGCCACTCTGGACTGGTGAAGGTTGATCTGTAGCACTGCTATTAGTTCTGTGGGGGCTTGGGTCCCCCCTTAGGCTTGACTGTTATCCTCTCCAGCCCCAGAAAGGGCCGCATCGAGAGGGCATTCAGTTTCCTAAGGGAGTCTTCATCAACCATGATCACTAGGAATAGGCCATTGGGACTTTTAGTGCTCCCAGCAACCACCTAGTGATCAGTGTTCAGCTGGTTTTGCTTCTTCAGGCCTAAAAGGACCTTGCTTTAGTAAAAGCACAAGTTGTTACCGAATCGTACGTGGTCAGCTTCAACATCTTGACCAGGTTCTTGGCCAGTCCAAGTTTCAGTTGTACACTCTCGAAAGGGCTCATATCTGAGACCTGGTTTTCAAGCCATTCCCCGGTCATAGCATTGGCACAACCAATCATGACTGCTCCAGCCTTACATGGCAACTTGTGACGTTAACGTTTGCTCCCTTGAGAGCATGTAACATCAGCTATCTTTTAACAGAGGCTGCCTGCCCTCTGTCAGAAGCTGTTCAGAGTGAACGGAGGAGCTCTTGCCTGACAACGGCCAGCTTTTCCACCGACAACTTCTTAGCATTGGGCTCTGTTGCCTTATCGCTTAGCCCTCTTCTTCTAACCTCCAAGCTCCTCCGATGTCAGTTGCGAACGTGACCTCTTCACACCAGGACCATTGGAGGAGACAGAGGACGAAGCCTGCTGGCTGGTTTTGGGGGTAGCTACCCGCGAGGGCCAGCGGATACTTAGTTACAGGTCTCAACAATGGCTTCGTTCCAAGTAAGTGTTGTGTTAAAAGTGACCTCAAGGCTTTTTACCCTACTGCAAAGGGTATATCTTGCTCCTTTACACAAATACTTTAAAAAAATGATTAAAATTAATTGAATTCTTAGCTGGACATAACTGATTATAATAGGCTTTGTCTTATTACTATTTAAATTAAGGCCATTTTTGTTTGTCCACTCTACGATGTTTGAAATATCTTCATATATCGTATTTATACTGTCATTTCTTGAATGTGAACGAAAGTTCAGGTATATTTGGAGGTCAGCATACATGTGGTATTTAGAGTGAGAAATACAAGAATGTATATCATTGTCGAAGAGTGTAAATAGAAGAGGACTCAATATTGAGCCTCGAGGCACTCCACTACTCACTGGTTCCCAGTTTGAGGTCCGGTCACCCTATTTTAGACCAAACCCTTAAAAAAAGAAGCAAGTGTAAGATTCAAATATCAGTATTCAAATCAGTACTGAATCAAACACAAAATATTAGGTAACAATTTTGTATCAGAAAATTTTTAGTTTGGAAAAAAGCAGACTGCCTGAACCACCTGCTTAGTGTCATAAAACATAATAATATAGCGTTCAACAGAGCATGGATTGACAAAAATATAGTTGTTGAGTGTTCAAATCAAAGATTACACCCTAATAGCCCCGAATACACAAAGAAAATTCACAATTTGGGGGGGGGGGAATTGTTGTCAACACCAGGCAGCCATTAGCACAAAATGTCCCAGCTAATCTAACTTTTATCAGTTTATACAACGCTACCATTACAGATACAGCCTACAACAAATTTCATGATACAGTAAAGGCATCCCCGTAACATTTCCTGTTCTATGAAGAAAGGAGACATTGAAAAAAGAGGGCACATTACTGCTATGATGCATAGATTGAAAACCTTGAAAATAGGCTTCTCTCTGTGCTAAATAAGTTTGAAATGATGGAAAACGCCAAGGACAAACTATATATGGCACAGAAGAAAAATATTATGACACTAAACTTAAAAACTAGCAAACTCATCTCTAATCAACACAGTTGAAAATAAAAGTAAAGCCCTTTGGACAGCCATAGAGGGCAAATCCCAATCAGTTCAACTGGACTAACTTTGTGTCTCAATGGGTGGGGAAGATACAAAGAACCCCACCACAGTCACTAGTCACTTAAGCCAGTACTTTACTGAAATAGCTAACCTGACACTGAAACAGAGACAACCCAATAATAAATTATGATAATGAAGCAGCCTACAGCACAGAAAACTATGAATGCAATTTTTCAAAACTACATAAAACAACTGAAAAGGAAATTAAATCTATCATAAACTCACTTAACACCAATTTCTCAAGTGGACTAGATGAGTTTTGAACGAAAACAGTAAAGCACTGTGTGAATGATTCAATCCCACCTGTAGTCGTCATAATAAATAAATCTTTTATTCATGGCAATTATCTTACTGCTTTGACATTTACATACTATTCAAAGCATATAAATGGACCAACTACTGTAATAAAAAATAATTGCCCAGTCACTCTAGTTTCAACATTGTCAAAAGTTATTAAAAAGTAGTTCTGAACTGGTTCTTAACAGCAAACATAACCTTCTTCATTACTGACAGCATGGATTCAGAAAAGTAAAGTTAACCTTCTCAGTCATAGCCAGCCTTTTTGAATTCATTATGGATCAAATAGACAAAGAACAATATGTTATTAGACTTTCAACCACCAAGGACATGACATTATTGCAATAAGACCATCATTGGCAATAAGAGCCACAACAAAAACAATGGTTTATAAGTTTTCTAACAGGCAGATTCCAAATGGTGGAGGTACAGAGTACAAAGGATGGAGTCATAGCCAACCCAAAAATCCCATCCACTATCCGTTAACTAAGGAGTGCCTCAAGGATCTATCCTGAGCCCAGCTCACTTTGTATTATTTGTAAATGACTTCTATAGACATATCCAAGACCAACACACCACCTGCACAATGTATGCTTATGACACAATTACTTTTGATTATGAATTACACTTCAGATGGAACTTATACAACAGCCAAAAACCCTTTTGGCAGGGCCCTTAACTACTGCAACAGAAATTTCTTAGCCACGAATCCATCCAAAGCAACTTAGTCGGTAGCGTAATTGGCTAAATCCCAACTTCACAAGCTAAAAGTTTTCAGTTCTATCCCAATCGGAGTCAGAACAAATTTTGAAAAAGATTAGCTGCTAGCCACTAGCTGTTAATTTGTCATTGGGCTATTAATTAATATCACTTTCTAAGGAATAGTTGGCCTTAGTTTGTAACAATAAATATTCTCTCATTCGAATACAATATTAGCTTTTATCTTGATGATCAGTGTCCTAAAAATAAATAAAATCCAAACTAATTTTAGCAAGAGGAAAGACCAAATACTTGACATATCAATAAAAAATCTGTTACATTCCTTGGTATAACTCTTGACAACAGTTTTTGTAATAAAACAATCTTTGTAATAAAATCAGCAATGGAATATTTGCCTTAAAACAAATAAATGAATTACAACCTAGGAGACTGCAAAAATAGCTTACCAAGCCCTTGTCAAATAAGATATGTATCAGCTAGTTTTACTACTTGCATGAGGTGAATCCTCATATGGAAACATGAAAATAGTTCTCATTTTGAAGAAAATGTTGTAAGAACTCTTGAATAACTTGAACCTTAAGAGTTGTAGACTTGGGCATTCTGACTGTCACAAGCATTATACAAGGAAATACACATTATACAAGTAATTTTGTGTAGCGGTAAGCTAAAAAAGAAAACTGTTGAAGACTTCTAAGAATACAAAACGGAAAATTTTAAATAATACACATTACTTATCCATTATAAGATTTAAAAACGTCCATCATACATTTGACAGAAGCTGTGAAACCTTTTACAACCAATTCAAAAGACAGCCCTACAAAGAAGAATACATGACTTCCTAATAAACAGGCCTATATACACATTAGAAGAATTCATTATTGCAGGACAAGATGACTGTACATAAATATGCAACTGGTTTATAGTGCCATTGTTAAAATGTTTAGTAAGCTGCCACAACCATATCATCTTTGTAGCTCTGACTTGCACCAGGAAATACATTTATCTAATTCTTTAAAACTGTGATTCTATTGCTTTTCTATGTGAATATGTACTGTAGAAGTTTGTCTATTAACGTCTATGGTATGATTTAAACCAGCAATATTTTATCTTGTAATTTATCCATTTTTGTAGTTAACAAACTTTATTTTACAAATGACAGTTGTAAATTTCTCCACAGTAACTACAAACCATACAAATCCTCCATTGTGAAAAAGTGTAAAGAAATAAATTTGGTAGTAATGTTTCAAAACATACTCAAGTATTGTTTTAAAATCTTTGATTGTTTGAAATTAAAAAAAAACCAATATAACTATGACAGAATGACTTGAAATAAATTTTTTTTTTATTTTATTTTATTGCGTTGTAACAATTTTAACATGTCATGCAATCGTCAATATTATATACAGAACTATTTAAAATGTGTTAAAAATTCTAAAACTAAACAACAAATGGTCATTCACCCCACATGCATATACATTACTGCTACATTACTAACATTCATACAGCCACAATCACACTGCCTTCCTGTCCTGCTATTTAATCTTAATCTTCCCAGTGACTCATCATGAACTCATCCACAGAATAGAACGCTTTAGACACCAAGAGGTGTCTAAGTCGAGTTTTGAATTGAGTTTGGTTATTAATTGGAAATCCTTCAGGGAGTTTGTTGATTAGTCTGACACCAACCTGATGTGGCATGTGGTCTGATAGTGCCAATCTGTGTTGCTGTGTTCGGAGGTTGTCCCTGCCTCTAGTGTAGTATTGGTGAACGTTTCTGCCACGAATCAAAAAGAACGTGATCTGCAGTATAGTATCACCTCATACATATAAAGGCAAGGTAAAGTCAGTAATTTTAACTCCCTAAAAGAATTCCGGCACGACTCTCTGTGGTTCAACTTAGCAATTATTATAACAGCCTTTTTTTGAAGTTTAAAAACTCTTTCAATTTTGCTTTTTGCACAACCTTCCCAAAGTCTCACTCCGTATTCCAGATGTGAATACACCATTTGTCAGTCTGTCTGAACCTAAACATAGTTAACTTTTCGCCAAGAATATTTGAAGTCATTGTTTTATTTAGTGCATTAAGCAATGAAAAAAACATGTAGATTAGATAATTTTGTCAACAGTAACTATATCGATTATCAACAAAACATGATGAAACACTCACCATAAACATCTTTGCCCCAGCCGCTGGCCACGCAGGTTCGTTGATCCATGCTTTCTCCTTGCTTAGGCAAACAAACAGGAGCAACATTGGGAGCCAACTCCACAGGGAGTTCCAGAAACAATAGAGCAATATCATTGAACAGTGCTCCTCTGTAATATTCTTCATGGATGACAACATTTTTGATGGAGCGAGTTTGTGCTGGAAGTGGCTCATTTTTCGTCTGGGTGTCCCACTCTCCAGCTCTCACCCTTAGATTTTCTTTCCTGTCATTATAGAGAGATGATTATCAAGTTACTTTCGTTTGTTTAATGTTTTTTTTTTTATTGTGGTAATCTGCATATATTTTGAAATGACCGTGGACACTAGCTGTTATTAGTATAAATAAAGAAATCACTTGGATCCTGCAATTAATTGAATCCATCTCATTTAAAAATAAAAGCAAAAATATAGCTAAGGTACCAGTAAAGGACTTCGTACATTGATACTTATATTTTTTTAATTTTTATATAATTTTTCAGGTGTTTTTTTCCTTTTAAATTTATTTTTACCTTAGAATGTTATTTGGCAAACTCGATTTAATCAGCTAGGCCATGCATTTTAAACTCTCTACCTTCTACGTTTTCTACGTTCTATGTTTAATTTTACTAGATCCTAAACTCAGAGACATTATAAAAGGCTTTTTTACTAACATAATAACTGTAAATGTCCGCAGTCTATACAAGTTATTCTACTTCGATAAAAATGTAACAGAAACTGGGGGGGTTCAGTGAAAAACTAATTTTCAAATTTAAGTATTGGTTCTAAGAATTGTGGCTTCATACAGATTTAAACCTTTGTGTTAAATATGAATAAAAATACAATAACAATACTATGCAAAATGGTATAATTAGAATAGAAAGGAGAAGCATTACAAATGCTACTGCAATGAGATCTTGACAATTAACTTATTTTATTCCAGAATATTTAGATTACAAAAAGTGAGGTTACCAGGGGATAGAGTGGTGACAGATAAAAACTCAAAAACATATAAAGTTAGTTTCAGTTAACTGACTTGAAATTAGTTTCAGAGCATTATATAACATTTTATTAATAAATAGTTTTTTATTTAGCATAATATTTTATGCTAACATTTTATGCTAATTTTTGCTAACATTTTATTCTCAAAACAGGGAGATAGAAATATCTCTAAGGTATATGTTCAAAAATTTATCTTGCTGAAAAAAGTGTAAACACTTTCTCTGATAATAAAAGGAAGAATTAATTTAAGCAACAAGAAAGATCCAAGTTGATAATGCTCCTAGTTCTGATCACGTCTTAGTTTGAGCAATGAAAAGTAACTGAGCTTCAGAATGTATCAGTATAATAGTTACCACAATGTTAGTCAGGTAAAGTTCCATTTTATTGTCAAGAGCTGGAAACGTATTCGCCTATAAATCAGGTGACTGGATATGTAAACATATAAACAATATATAAATATATAAACAATTGGAGACCAACAACTATTTTCTCAGTCATTAGGCATCTAAATTCAAGTTTTATACGCAAAAACTAAAAAATACATTAAATTTGATGATTTTCAAAGAGACCACATGTTTACCTGGCACACATACTAACATATCAATTCTGAAATCTATCCTACAAACTGTTAAACGGAATTAATTGGTGACATGAAGAATTATCAGTAAGCCAGTAGAGAGATGCACTGAAGATGTTAGCTAATGTTGCAGCTGACAGAGCCATTCCCGGGCAATAACTGGTGTTGGGGATGCACCAGTGAGATTGAATATTGCCCAATGTCTTCAGATTTCATCAAAATGGTGAAACATTATGCAAAACAAAGCATCATAAAGAATCTTTATATCAAACTATTACAGAGAAAGGGGATTTAATGAGTATGAAGAGGTTCATAGAACAGCTAAAGGAAGGGCACAAAAACAATAGACATTTAAGTCATTAAGGAGAAAATTGGAAATTATAGAACCAACCATTAGGTTTGAACAAAATGAAAAATGACCTAAAGAAATTAAAAAGAAAAAAAATAATATTTTATCAGCCAACATTAAATTATTATATTCAAAATACAATTTTGAAGAAATAGAAATAATCATTAATTGGATCTAATGAACAATATAAACATTTACTGCTGAATTTTTAAACAAATTTAAATTAACAAAGCATAAATTACAAGATATTATAAAAACTCTAAAATATTCTATTTTCATTAAGATGAAGATAGACACTCAGTAATAAGTTAAACCACTCAATAATAACACCTTCAAAATTTTATCAAATTAATAATATAAAAGCATATCATTAATGTATCCTTAGATTTAATTGTTTATTGTTTGTTATTTTGGAAATCTCAATTATTGGGAAAGATTTTTTAAAATAAATTATATATTACCAACTAATGTGTAAAGTCAACTGTTGCTGAAAAATTATTTGAGGGAAAACAAACTAACTAGTTATGATAGATGCCACTTCACGCTCATAGCATAGCCCCTATTAACCACTTCTGAAACTCAAGCCCTCATAACTCTAAACCTAGAAAACTGTTCCTAGTCCAACTAAATCAGTTAATCCTCAAAGTAGCAACTTCCTGAGTAACTCTCTCCCCTCACTTGATGAAGATGCCATTGGCACTGAAAGTTTGTGTTATATCTTTTTATGTTTTACTGTGTACAGTGTCGGACTTGTCATCACACTGACGCCCTACTACTCCTATCATATTATTTCCTGTTACAACATCAACAGTAGTACAGTAGTGCTTATAGATGGAAAGGAAAGCTACCAGGTGATATTTTTTTAATGCAATCAGGAAAGTGGTGTTGTTTATTAGTGACTTAAAATCTATCTTGACTTCCTATTAAATAAAACGTGTTAGAACTAGAACTTACCCCTTGACACAGTGGGCGGCAGTTAAAACCACTTGAGGATTAAGGAGGGACCCTCCACATTGAAACAAATTCACTCGAGTGTTGTTGATCAAAACCTTGTTCAAGATTGCAATCATCCAAGGGAACTCCCCAAACTGAGCCTCATTGTGATCATCTCCTTTTATACGCAGGGAACTGAGAAAATGAGCCATTTGAAACAAAGTTTAAGCATACAACTCCAGTGTTTCTATGTTTGAAAATATAAATAAATCATATTATGAGTGAAAATAGCATGCATTTTGTTCATTATATCTTGTAGTTTGTAAACCTCCCTTAACCCATTGTTCTCAAAAGAACTAACTTCAGCCATTACTTCCTCAGCTTGTGATGTACACGTGACATTCTCACAAATTTGATGGACCACTTAAGTGGATAAAATGTTATTTTAACGTCATTTTTTAATTAAAACTTATGTTTATTTATCTAGTACAGTAGAAGTCCGATAATCCGGCACGTTCGGGACCGGCTCGGTGCCGGACTACCGAAAATTCCGGACTATCAGGCGGTGCCCCTTCCTTTTAGTGTAGGCTTTGCCGTAAAACAAATGTATGTAAATTATTAACATACATGCATACATAAATCGCAATTATAAGAACAATTAGGTCAATAATTAAACTACAAATACAGTATAAAACAAAGTTTATAGACAATAGACAATAGACAATAAACTTTATTGACATAATCTTAGAGATTAGTACATTGCGTCATTATTGATTAAAATAAATACATTTTGCTTTTATGATTGGTTAGAAACAATATTCAGCCATTGGTAAATTCTTCCACAGTGTAGAAAGGCCTTTCTTGGAGCCACAGAGTCAATTGTTTCCCGAATCGGTGGGAGGGCTGGTTCTTGAGGTGTCCTGGTAGGTGGTTAAAGAAGGTGGCTCCTTTGTATGACGGTTTCTTCTTGTAGAGGCTTAGGTGGTGAGCAGGCAGTGGGAAGTCCCCGCCAAGTCTTGTACTGTATTGGTGTAGGTCACAAAATCTTTGCTGAGATGTATGCTTTAACGTGTGCAGAATCACTTCTTTAATGTAGAGAGATACAACTGTCAGTATTTTTAGGTTTATGAAGTGTTCACGACAGCTTTCTTGGTACTTTAGGCCTGCAAGGCATCTAATTGCTCTCTTTTGATTGATCAGGATTCTTTCTAGATTTCCTTTGGACCTCCCCAAGTGGCAATGCCATATCTTAGGTGAGACTCGAATAGAGCAAAATACGCTGTCTTAGCTGTGTCCAAGCCACTTATTTGTTTAATTCTTCGTATAACATAGTTTCCAGCAGACAGTTTTTTGCATAGTTGCTCAATATGTGGCTTCCATGTTAGTTTGTCATCAATAATTGTGCCTAGATATTTGGAGTTAGTATTAATTTTCAGGTCTGGCAAGGGTGTGTCATTATGTCTATGGAGGTTACTAAAGGTCATTTGCACTGTTTTTTTCTCATTTAAAACAAGTTCATTAATGGCACAGTATTGCTTAGTTTTGTTGAAGTAAGTTGATGTGTTGTGATGGAGTATTTCTATTGATTTATTTGCTATCGTTAAGGCAGTGTCATCTGCGTACATAACAGTGTAGCAGATATCTCCCAGCCAGTTGGGCATGTCATTAGTAAGGAGAATGAATAGTACTGGCCCCAAGACTGACCCCTGCGGGACACCTCTATGTACTTCAGCAGTATCAGATTGAAGCCTTTGTACTGTGTTATTGTCGGTGCAGTTTATTTCTACGAGCATTTCTCTATCAGTTAGGTAGCTGCGGAACCAGTTTTGAGCCGTTCCTCTTATTCCAAGGTGTTCTAGTTTTTTAAGGAGCTGTTCATGGTTCAGGCAGTCAAACGCCTTGCTGAAATCTAAGAAGAGGCAGGTTGCGGTGCAGCCTTCTTCTAATTTGTCTATTATATGTTCAGTGAGTTGTATAAGGCTGTGGCTGTTGATCTGCCCTTTAAGAAGCCGTGTTGTTGGTTAGTAAGTAGCTTGTTTTGCTCTAGGTAGTTAAGGAGTCTGACTAGGACGATTTTCTCTAGTATTTTAGAGAAGGTTGAGATGAGAGATATTGGTCGATAACTGTTTGTTTCATTGATCGGTCCTGATTTGTATTTGGGGTAGACTTTGGCTATTTTTAGTTTGTTGGGAAAGGTTCCTTGGGCAAGAGATTGATTGATTATGAGGGTGAGTGGACTTAATAGTTCATTTTTACAGATTTTTATGATCTTGGCTGATATATTATCTACTCCAGATGAGGTTTTTGGTTTTAAGGTATCAATAGTTTTGAGTATTTCTTCTGGTGTTGCTGGCTTAAAGTTAAAAGTTTGTTCTATTGGTTGTGGTGGTAGATATTTATCTGTTACTGCACTTTGTTTGTTGTTATCTTGGAGGGTTCTCTGTGCTATGGTTGAAAAAAATGAATTAAAGCAGTTTGCTACTTCTAAGGGGTTGGTTATTGTAGTATTATTTATCTGGAGGTGTAATTCTGTCTTATTGTTAGTTTTGTCTTTGCGTTCATTATTTATCACTTGCCAGAGCACCCTTGGCTTATTTTCTGCTCCATTTATGTGTTCAGTTAGAAGATTTTTCCGCAGAGATTTTAGTTTGATGTCATATAGTTTTTTCCTTCTCGCTGTTTCTTTTTTGTTTTCCACATTTCCTGCGCATTGTTCCTTTTCCAAGGCGTCAAGGTATTCAGACCTTAGTTTGGTGCATTCAGGATCCCAGTATTGTTTTGTGTTATTATGTTTCCTGTATTTGTAGGTTCTGAGTGGGCAAGTTTCATTTAATATGTTTTGGATGATGGTGTGGAAAGTGTCATATATGTTGTTGATATCTTCTTTTAGGTATAGATTGTTCCAGTTTTGAGAATGCAGTCTGGCTTTGAACAGTTGTATTGCTCTATGGCTGAATAACCTTTTCCTTTCTTTTAGCATTTCTTTAGCTTTCTCTGTGTTTATTGTGATTATTTGGGCTGTGTGGTCAGAGAGGCCTGATAAGATGACTGATGTTTCTATTAGCTTTTGGTCTAGGTTTGTACATATCCAGTCTATTGATTTAGCGGTATCTCTGGTGATACGTGTGGATGGAAGACTCAATCTTATTATTTGGTAGGAAGTGAGGAGATCGTCAAGTTTAAGTTTGTCATTATTTTCAGACAGATTGTCCACGTTAATGTCTCCCATAAGTAAAATATTCCTGTGAGAATTTAGAGATCTGTCAAGTTGTTCAGTGAGGATGTTAATGGCTTGGTCTAGGTTTGCAGAGGGTGGTCTGTATACTCCTAGGATGAGTAAATTTGTCTTCTTTGTTTTTAGTTCAAAGAGAGCTGTTTCACAAATAAGCTCAGTTTCATTTCCGCTTGTGCGTATAAGCTTAGTATATTTTTCAAGATCATGTTTGACATACCCCACTACTCCTCCTTTAATATGGTTCTTTCTAGAAAAACCACCTATGAGGGTGTATCCCTCGATGCGAGTGTTCTCTAGATTTTCTCTTTGAAGGCCATGTTCGGTCAGTATTATTAGGTCTGGGTTTTCTTTATTTAAGAAATGACTAAGTCTTTCAATTTTGTTAGAAAGCCAATTTATGTTTTGGTGTGCAATTTTAATTTTGTGTTTTTCATGAAAGTTGAGTTCCAGAAAGTCCGCGGTGAGAACTGTGGTTGCGGTTTGTGCCTTCCTTTGGGCTGGCATTTCTTTTCTAAAAAATTATTATGATTAAGATGTTTTTTGGGGGGTCCCAGCTGTAGTGAGGTTGTTTCTAATGTCTTCATGCAGTTTGATTGCTCTTTGTTGGTAGCATTTACTTGGAGTTCTAGAAGTTCAGGATATGTAGGGGTGATTGTCTTTTTTCCATTTTCTGTACTGTTCTGTTGAGATTCTGAGTCCATAGGGCTAGTATAAGGCCTTATGTGGTTGTTAAAAAATTCTTCAATAGTTTCTTGAGGCTTTCGGAGAGTTGCACCAGCCGGATAGTTTTCACCCCGTTGATAGTGTGTAATAGTATTAACATCTGCAGGCGCAGTGAGTTGGTGACATTTGGCTACTTGTAAGGAAACACTGTACATACTGTTTTTATGTCTAGTTTTCTTTCCTTCCCCTTTGCTTGGTTTGGCTCGTTTATTTTTATGTTGGTCATGTATGCGTGGGGTTTTTTCATTTTTATGGTTGTTAGGGGTTTCAGAATTGCCTTTTAGGTGTTGTGATACATATTCAGTTAGCGGTTTAAGACAGAGTTCCATGTTTTCTTGTTTTATTTTTATTTCAGTTAACATTTTTATTAGGAAGGAATTTTTGCTATCATCATTTTCTTTAGTGGGTGCCGTTTGTGTTTCCATGTTCTTGTAGTGTTTTGTATCCTGTGACTGGTTTGTTAGTAACTCCTGTTTTAAGCATTTAATTAAATTTTGAAGGCTTCGCATATCATGTTCAAGTTTCCTTATTGTATTTTCTTTATCGTTATCATGTTCTTCAAAGTTACTTACAAGTTCATTTCTGAAGTGTTTTTCTTTGTTTAATTGCTGCTCTGCTTCGTTTAGTCGTTCAACGAGGGTGTTATTTGTGTTCATTAAGATTTGCCTTTCATTCATTAGCTCTTCAATTTGTTCTTCTAAATATGTTAGGTTTTGTTTTTCTAAGTTTTTTATTTTAAGAGCAAGATTTGAATTAGTGAGTGTTAGTTTGTTTATTTTTTCTTTTAGTGAGGTATTTTCCAAAAGAAGTGTGTTTCCTACTTCAGCAGCCAATGTGAGGGAGGTTTCAAGGTCAATGTCCTCCATATTGTTGTAGTTTAATAATTTTGAGTTAATTTCTTCGATAGTAGGGGTTTGAGATGAATTTTCTTTATCCTTTACAGGTGTCTGACTGGGATTTTTTATTTTTTCTGGGCTACGTGTTTTACCGTTATTTTACATATGCAACAAATACAACAGTTTATTTTACATTTTTAATTTATAATTATGTACACGTTCTGTAAAACATATTTCACTAAGATTTAAAAAAGGCATGAATGTCATTTTGTTTTCTTGACTTTTGGCGTTTAGAATAAAATTCATTTCTAATGATATGTAAATCAATAATTTCTGAAGCACTGTAGCTAGTACTAGCCTCAGCAAAAGAGATAAACTTATTCAATGATTCTGCAGCTTCTGCCCAGCTGATTTTTTCCTTTTCTTCTGTTTCGGCATCTGAGTCACTGTCTTCAAGATTTTGAGTAGGCTGAGGGTTTACTACACTGTTGATAATGTCCTCATCGGTTAGTTCTTGTTCAACAGGCTCATTCTCGTCGATTAGAAGCCACTCCTCTATCTCATCTTCAGACAGTTTTTTCAAGGGATTGTCAGCACTTCTAACGACATCCAAAACTTTGGTCAGAGCTTCTTGATGGTTTTCTTCCTCATCAGTCTGTAGAGCTAGGTCAGATGCAGGGTTTGCAGCTGGCCAAAGTTTTCTCCAGCATTTTTGTAGTGTTGTATTTTTTACCTGGTTCCAAGACAGTGCAATAGCATAGACGGCATCTTTTACGATAAACCTTTTTTGAAAATCAGTCACGTCAGTCGGCATTTAACAGGCCTTGAATAAATTACCTTCTTTAAAAGCATTTAAAATTTTGAATAACCCCTTGGTCCATGGGTTGAATCAAAGATGTTACGTTAGGTGGGAGCAGAGTAGCTACAATATTTCCAGAAACTAACTCATCTACTGGCGGGTGGGCTTTGCAATTGTCCAAAAGAAGGATGGCTTTAGTATCTTCTGGTAGACCAAGGCTTTTGAAGGATTCCTTGACCTGAGGCACAAAGTGGTGAAGAAACCAGTCTTTAAAGAGGGCGGCAGTCATCCATGCATTTGATTGATCATCGTATTGGACAGGCAAGTATGTAACATTTTTAAAAGCCCTGGGATTTTTAGATTTACCTATCACAAAGGGGTCACTCGGTGGTTTCCAGACGCATTAGCACATAGCAAAACGTTTAATCTGTCTTTGTTTTTTTTTTTTTTTTAACCCTTGGCTGCTTTCTCTCCTCCCCCAGCTAGTGTAGATGTTGGTAAACATCGCCACATTAGCCCTGTTTCATCAGCATTATAAATCTGTTCAGGTGAAAATCAGCCACGATTTTCTCAAACTCGTCTTTGTATTTTTCTGCAGAGTTTTGGTTTTCTGAAAGTGTTTCTCCAGTTACATCAAGTCTTCAAATTCCGTGCCGAAACTTAAAGTTTCTGAGCCAACCATCAGTATAATTACATTCACTTTCACCAACTCCCAAATCTTGGCCGAATTTCTTTGCCTTCTCAATAATTATTGGCCGTTACCGGTTTTCCTTCAGAACGTACGGCACTAAACCATTTGAACAATACACTATCTAGCTGTTCCAGTTTTGGTTTTTTTAATGTTTGTCTAGAAGCCAATTTTTCAGTTGTTACCGATTGAGAAGCAAACTTCATTAGTTCATGTTTTTGTTTTTTAATCTCATAAATAGTTGATGAGCCAATATTAAACTCATTCATTAAAACATTTCTATTCTCACCTTTTTCTAGCCGTTTGATGATGTCTAGTTTCTGATTGAGAGTCAGTGTTACGTGTTTTCGTTTCTCTCCTTTTGAACTCGAAGGCTTAGGTTTTGAAAACATGGTCACTGTACAGTTAGAACGAAACTCAGTTTGTTTGTAAACACTTTCAAAAGTTACGTACGTCTCTACAGATGTACTGTATTACAGTAGAGAGTACTGAGGCACAGTTTACTGCGATGTGAAAGGACACAAAACAACAACAACGCACACAAAACAAAATGACTTAGACGCTTCGTGATTAATTAACTGTGCTGCACTGCACCTGTATTTGTTGTGACAGCTGAGACTAGCCGGCCGGTTTCCGAATAATACAGAGCGCTTCCGGATGATCCCGAACTACCCCTAACGCTTCCGAATAGCTCCCGAGCGTTTTTATTTGCTTTAAAGACACACTTTTGGAGAAAACCAAAATTTTTTCAATTTTCCGGAGCGATGCCGGACTATCAGGCATTCCGGACTGTTGGATGCCGGACTAATGGACTTCTACTGTATATTACTTTTTTTAGTAAGTTTATTAAAAATCTCAAAATTTGTGTGTAGGGTTAATTTATTTTTAATATTTATAACTTTATTTTTGACTATAAAATGTAAATAAAATATAATGATATTTCAGACCTATGCAGAATGGTATCTGCATATGTCTATTTTTATTTTCTATACTAACATTCTGAGGAAGTGAATTTTTAGTTTGATGCTCCTCTTGACTAAACTTTAAATTGTTTGGGTTCACTTAAAAATGTTTTTGGCAGAGTGGGGTCAAATTTTTATATTTTTTAACTGAATAAACAGTCTATTAGAAGAATGCCTTTTTGGTACCTTCTTGAGGCTTCAAAGTCAGTGTAAGTATTAATTATTTAACAAAATATTATATTGTGGGTTCCAATACATCACATTATTTATGATTTTAAAAGCCTAAAATATATTAATATGTATGTGTTTATATCTTCATAATTGATGATTTTGTGAAGTTGAATTTCTTAGTTGATTGGGTGGTCGAATACGGTGAGCCAGTGGCTGAGCGGTCAAAATATTAACTTTCAAACTTTGAAAGCAACTCTGAGTTTAAACGCAAATGGTTAGTAAATTTCTTTATTAGTAACTAAAATAACTTATAAGACTCATTCTAACATTCTAACCCGTAATGTAAAGGGCCTCTCATGTAATACCAACCATTTTGTAGAATGTAAATATACAACCAATAAATCATATTGCACCAAAATTGTAAGACATAAATTTGTGTGTTCATAAAATCTATTAATATATTACACTTATTGTACTTAATGTAAGGAAAATAAATTTTCTTTTGAATTTAATTAACTTGTAAAAATTCTGTTTTAAATTAAGAATTTCTTAAGTGTTTCTTTTTTTTTACTATTTAAAAATTCTTTTAGCTTATTTAGTATCCTTGATCTGTATTTTCAATTTCAAAATCATTTATTATTTCTTAAATTTATTTTACATTGCAGTGTCTTTTTTAATCTCTCTAGCATACAGCTATTTGAGAGATCAACTAATTTTATCATAGTAAAATATCTTTAATATATAGGTAATCTTAAAATAAATAACAAACGAAATAAAAATAAATAAACAAAGCAATAATCACCAAGGAAACATAGTTAAAGGAAATCGAATAACATTTGTTATTTACTAT
>JAQJVL010000098.1:624546-720395 GCA_035578905.1 Stictocephala bisonia | reverse complement strand
TTTAAAACCCCCCTGGGACAAAGTGTTTGGGAGATTGTAGGCGATAGGTTGTATGCTCGGTCGTCTTAATACCGACATGGCGTCCGCTTGGTGGTTGCTATCGGCGTGGACACTACTAGAGAAGTCTGGGGTGTCCATGTTGGGTGGTAATCATTGTGCGGATGTTGTGTGGGGGAGATAACTGAGTATCAGGCTTGTCAATTAGCTGAAAATCAGACCAGCACTACGTGGTTCGGATTCCACGTAAAGCTGTAGGTCCCTTAGTTGCTCTGGCTGTTGGGCTATTAATAAATTGCCCTTTCTGAGGAACAGTTGAACTCAGTTAGTAACCAGACTACACTCATCCACACTCATCCTACACTCATAAAACCATTCATATTCGCCTTAAAATACGCACAACGTTGTGTCGGCATCTCATTTGTAAGAATCATGTAAATATATTTAACTTTGGAATAATTAATTTAACAGCTGACATTATAAAAATTTAAATAAAAACGTAGATGGATAAGTTGTAGATCTTGTTAAATTTTATAATTTTGCATCTTCATGATAGAATCAAACATAATATTTGAGTGAAATTTTATCTGATCGTTGAGTAATAATGATGGGTTTTCTTTTGTGTTTTTGTATATGTAAAATTTTTCAATAACATCTAGTTTTTTACTTTTAGGTGCAAAATGGATAATGTCTAAATTTTCTTCAATAGATGAAATATTATGGTTTTCTTGAATTAAATGTTCAGCAAATGTTAAATTTTGATGTTTGTTTTTTAGTATATACTAATTTTAATATATACTATGTTTTTTAGTATATAATTTTAGTATATACTAAAAAACAAACATCAAAATTTATCAACATTTGCTGAACATTTAATTCAAGAAAACCATAATATTTCATCTATTGAAGAAAATTTAGACATTATCCATTTTGCACCTAAAAGTAAAAAACTAGATGCTATTGAAAAATTTTACATATACAAAAACACAAAAGAAAACCCATCATTATTACTCAACGATCAGATAAAATTTCACTCAAATATTATGTTTGATTCTATCATGAAGATGCAAAATTATAAAATTTAACAAGATCTACAACTTATCCATCTACATTTTTATTTAAATTTTTATAATGTCAGCTGTTAAATTAATTATTCCAAAGTTAAATATATTTATAACCTGATTTGTATTCTGTTTTCAACTGATGATGGTCTTTCGAGACAGAAATTGATTTTGAACATTAAAAACACCAAAAAGAGATTGCTAAGTGTTGTTCTTTAAATAATATGTTTGAGTATTGGTTCCTATTTCTGAAAGTCAACCAGGATACTGAATTGTCAAGAGTAGTTAATACATTACAAATGTATATGATTAATATATTATACAAATAACGTATAAAAAATAAGACATGTTGCTAGTCAGAAATATTGGATGGATACTAATCTCGTTACCTTTTTAAAAATTATTTTAAAATTATGTAGTTGTCTTTAACAAGCTGAGGATTATTTTAAATAATCAGTGACTTGTTGAACTGTTGCATTAAAGACTGGTTGTACCTGGCTGACCTTCAACTTTACGATTGTGACTTGTTGGAATTAATAATTCGCTGGTGATTCTTGCTTGTTTAGTACATATTAGGGAATACCAGAAACTGGTAAACCAGAACATTGCCCAGGGAGTAGTATCTCAGTAAAATTAGTTCTTTTGTTTTGTTTACATGCTGTAAATAAAATAATTCGCACATTTTAATCTATTATATACAATTGTATTGTACTAGACTTATTCCTTAACGGACATTAAAAACTGAATTTAAATTTAACGTAAATTTACATTAGTTCCATGTTCAAACATGCAAATCAGACACATGAATAGAAATCACAGATGTAAAGTTAATTATTTTAATAACACTCAAAATTAAAACAACAAATTTTGAAAATTTCCACTTTGAAAATAAATCTTTAAAATAAACTATTTTTGGGAGAAGAAAGGGCAATATTACATATTTGCTTTGTTGGGAAGTGGTTTAAAAATTTAAAGGCATCACATGAGATTAAACTGTAGGTTAGATTAAAGGGCACTAGGCCAGGAATTGCAGATTAGGAAAGATAGGACATCAGCAACTTACCTTAGAAGCCAAGTCCACTAACACCACAACCACAGTACAGTAAACCCTCAATTTAACGGCCCCCGATTTAACATACTTCGGATTTAACGGACAGCTTACAGCTGCATTATAGTATTAACAATTCTGTATATATCACAGAATTAAGGTTATTAAGGACTTTTTACATAGAATAATATAATTTACTTTATCTATATTTATAAAAGAGGATGTTTGTATATATATATATATATATGTTTGAAGTTTATGCGCTGCCAAACCATCCAACCGATCGCCATGAAACTTTAGGATGTTGTCCTGAATACTCCCGAGAGTTTCTGTGAAGTTTGATGCAGATCCGTCCACAGGGTCCCTCCCCACGGGCTCCTAAAGATCCCATGTTATTCAAATGGAGAATCTGAATTGTCTACAAAAAACATATGACTGTGTGGTTTAATGTAGTTTCACATGCCATAAGCAGATTGAAGTTCTCACAACAACAGTACTGTATATGTTTTGATTTATTGTAGTTCTACATTTCACCTTGAGAGTGTAGCACACACTACAAAAAACCTTTACATTTATACACCAAATAAGAAGACCAAAAATATTGTTTACCCTCTTGCACTCATTTAATAAATAATGGTTTTTTTCTATAATTCTTTTTATTGCTTTATTTTGGTATGTCAATGAAAAATGAAAGGCGAGACAACGTCCGCCGGGTTCAGCTAGTACAGTATAATTTACTAAAATCAAAGGCAACAATCATTAAAACTCGAGACTTATTTGGAATTTAATTTATAAGCCTTATTTTTCTTTCACATTTTGTCTTGACAGTTTATATACAAAATAACTGTAAAAATAATTTTAATTCAACATTTTCATCATTATTGGGTACTGGACCCAATAAGACTACTTACCCACCCATATGCATACAGTGGTATTAGCCCACCCACCTATACACGTACGGTCAGATTAGTCCACCCACCCACCCATACGTGTATAGTGGTATTAGCTCACCCACCCACCCATACATGTACAATGGTATTAGCCCACCCACCCATACACATACGGTGGTATTAGCCCACCCATTCACCCATACGCGTACAGTGGTAATTTATAAAATGTATAGGTATCACCTTTATACAAATTTATTTGTATATTTTATTAATCTTTGAGTTAACTATAAGCTGGCAGCATCTCAGTTAGTTTTGATTAAGGTGTGGCAATCTCATAACAGCTTGAGGTGAATTCACCCTGATGTAACGGACAATCGGCTTTAACAGACTAGAGCCTGTCCCATATAGTCCATTAAATCAAGGGTTTACAGTAGTAGTAAACAAACACAGTAATAAAATTATGTTGCACAAATTTTCTGTGCCACTGGCACTTTCCTCAGGCAAATAGAGACAGAAAATTTGTGCAAAATGTGACTATTGTTTTTGTTGACTACTACTGTGGTGTTAGTGTACTTGGGTAAGTTTGCTGAAGCCCTATCTCTCCTAATCTATAATACAAGATACAAATAAGTGATTTAATCCAATAGAGCTTATGATATATTTTAATACTGAGTGTATGGTTTATTACATTGAACTATTCAAACACGTTGTATGATAAAATCACTATTGTACCTGGATTGGCTATTAAAATTTGTCACCAAGAATAGTGGCAAGGTGTTTGGTCATCTGTACATGCGCCGATGACTAAGAAAAACTGTTTGAAACTAAAAACTATATATTTGCTATGTACATTAAAAACTTTATCTGATAAATATCAAACCATTATTTGTTGAAAGAATAATGCAAAATAGCGAAAACTGAGCGATAGATCCTCTGTCCTTCGCACATCTGTTTCAGTGGATGTGCTACCCACCTCCCATGCCCATCCTCTCCTATAACATATATCTCATCTCTGCATCTTGCAAATCAGTTGTACATTTGGCTCCTTCCAGTCATTATCAGCTGCTATCGCCACCCTTAGTAATCGATTGTCATCCTTATTTCTTTTGCTTTCACACGGCAATGCTTGTTTTGTTTTAGTCCTCTAATGATGTGTCAAGCGGTTAAGTGGTGAATTTTCTTTACATATTTTTCAGTGAAATTATCATTAACATATATATAATTATCTGAAATCAATAAGTTGTTGCAATGACTGAGGCAAATGATTGCAGTGATTGTTCAAGTTTTAAATAAAAGGTGCAGTTAATAAGACAAGCTTAGATTCATTTTGGAATTTCATTAACTTTTTCATGTGAGAATTTAAAGTCAATTATTATTAATTGTCGTTACAAGTGGTGTAGTTCTATAACCCAGCTATTTGAGAACAGTGTTGTGGAGATTATAGGCAATAAGTTTTATACTCTGGCCTCTTAATATTGAAACTACATCCGCTCAATAGTTGTCATCACATGGTCACTACTAGAGAAGTCTGGGGTGTTCATATTGGGTGGTAGTCAAGTTATAGGGAAGAGAACTGAGTATCTGGCTTGTCACTTAGCTGAAAATCAGACCAATACTACATGGCTCAGATTCCTCATAAAGCTGTAAGTCCCTTAATTTCCCGTCTATTAGGCTATTAATAATTATCGATTAGGCTATTAATTTATCTAGAAAATCAAATAATCAAGAGTTTTAAAAATATGTACTTACCTATAAAAATATCTTTAGAAGTGTGTAAGAATGACTAAGTTAAAATATAATAATTCATTTATCTTTAATTCATGCAACAGGGTTAAAGCTGTATGGAGTGTTGTTAGAAGGGAGACTGGTAAGAAGAAGACTTGTCAGGGCATTCATAAAATAATTTACAACAAGAAAGAAATTAAGGATAAAAAGGTGATTGCATCTTTATCGAACACACATTATATTTCAGTTTGTAAAACTTCGCAGGTTAAAGCTAATTTTCATGAAGCTATAAAATGTATCGCACATACTTTGAAGCTTCAGGAAAACTTAATAGCTTTTGATCTTATAAATTATAAAGAAATTTGTAGCATTTTAAAGTCATTGAAACCTAAGAAGTCAGCGGGTGGGGATGACAAACTTCCTTGATTCCTTTTAAAATGATTCCTTCATGACCCACAGGAATCCACATGTGTCCTTCATGATCCACATGAATCCACATGATTCCTTTTAAAATCATGTGCTGAAACACTCTCCAAGCCACTAGAATTTTGGTTAACTGGTCGCTTCAAGAGGGTGTCTTTCCCAAACTTGTATCCACTATAAAACCAATTCTTAAGAAACAAAATAATTTATCAATATACAGCCTCCGTCCAGTCTCTCTCCTATCTTCAATTTCAAAATTTTTTTAAAGAATCATTTATAATAGACTATATGCATATTTTTATAGAAATAAAATGTTTCACTCTCGTCAACTTGGATCTTTAAAGGGTAAAAACACTTGTAACACCATTTTTTTATTTTTGACTGCTGTATCTAGTGCCGTGGATGGGTTGCAGCACACTGTTGGTGCCTTTTGTGACCTGTTCAAGGCATTTGACTGAGTGAACCACAACGACCTGATTGGAAAACTGTGGTCGTATGGCATAAGAGGAGTGGCACTTGATTTGATTCTTCTTACTTGCACAATCGTCAACAAAAAGTTGTAATTGATTCAGAAGCAGAGATTTCAAACATTGGGCCCTATTCTCTTCCTCATTTATGCAAATGATCTCCTTGAGGTCACTTCTAGTGGGGAGATGGTTCTCTATGCTGATTCTCTCTTTCATTGTTTCACACAAAAACAGAAACATCCTTTCAAAACAACTTTTGGAACTGTTATTAATTCTGTTAAATAACTGGTTCAATGCAAATGGCCTCATTTCAATCCCAACAAATCATATTTTATAAACTTCCATATTAACCGTATTAACTGCACTTTAGATAATGCATCCTTTCTGTTACCAAATTTCAACACTGTTATATCCACAAGATTCCTTAGTTTGGAAGTGGATTCTAGCCTAATTTGGCATCAGCCTATTAATCAATTGCTCCAAAAGCTTAGCAAAGCTTTTTACTCTATTTTAACTCTCTCCAAAATTGTAGATATAAACACACTGAAACAAGTTAATTTTGCATATGTACATTCCCTGATTACATATGGACTGTTATTTTGGAGAGGTTCTTCTGAATCATTTAAGGTTTTTCTAATGAAAAAGAAAATAATTAGACTCATGACATGCTCTCTTCACAATGACCCTTGCAGGAAACATTTTCAAAATTTAGAGATTCTTCCTCTGCTACCAGCTTATTTGTTCTAGTCTTTGCTTTTAGTGTAGTCAAATTATAAGGGATTTTCTATCATGAATTACACACACTATCTATAATACAAGAAACATTTCCATTTTGTAGTATCCTATCCATCGAACAACTTTTCTCAAAAAGTCGCCTATTTACTCCTGTGTAAGACTATACAATCATCTAACAGTTGAGTTAAAAGGCATGGATGATTATAATATGTTTAAGAAGAGACTCTTTAAATATCTAAATTCAAACTGTTTTGTCTTTGACTACCTGGACCTGGAGTTGGGATTTTCACTACCTCACCAGTAGTGAAAATTGCTTATTTGGTGTATATATTTTTAGATGCTCATCTATGTTTGTTATATATTTATTGTTGTTTTATATTGTTTTATTCCATTGTTATAATTTGACAAGTCATCTGCCTAGCTCTATTTTCGTGTATAAGGTATCTACGACTGTTATATGTAAATAAATAATAAATAGCTCTTTCCATGGAACAGTTGACCTTTGTTAGTAACATTGACTACACTCATTGATCTATACTCATCACACTTATTCACTCCTCATATTCACCCATACCTTGTGATCAGTCTTAATATGAATAATAATAATTTTTATATTGACCATTGTTATGCAATATACTATTGTTAATTGACAAATAAACGATTTGAATAATTATAATAATAACGCTCTATTGCAAAATTTAACTTGAATTCATTATATTAAATACAGAATATTTTATTATTATAACTTTTCAGGAAATGTTATAAAGTTGAAGGAAGCTTCATGGATACTACCAAGGCGTCATTAGTATTTTAATTTTCACCAAAATGTTGATAAATTTATTCATCGCTCAGTTTTCCAGAGGAATGTGAGTTCTAAAAAAAATTGATTTTCAAAAAGCTTCCTTTAAATATATATTTCCACAAAATTCAGTTCACAGAAACTTAATAGTAAAACAGGCTTTACAAGAGTGTGCGTGCGTGCGTGTATGTGTGCGTGTGCGCACGTGTGTGTGTGTGTGTGTGTGTGTGTGTGTGTGTGTGTGTGTGTGTGTGTGTGTGTGTGTGTGTGTGTGTGTGTGTGTGTGTGTGTGTGTGTGTGTGTGTGTGTGTGTGTGTGTGTGTGTGAGAGAGAGAGAGAGAGAGAGAGAGAGAGAGAGAGAGAGAGAGAGAGAGAGAGAGAGAGAGAGAGAGAGAGAGAGTGAGACCCATCCCCCCCCACCAAAGCTGGGAAGCGTGCCAACTGGGGGATGGCTCAAAACGAGTAAAGCGATGGGATCACGGGTGGCAGTTGGAGGGTCCAAAATAAAACTCGGCAGCTGAGCGAAACTAATTTATTACCAAAAAACCACTATTAACATAATCAAAAACGGCAGAAGGCCACGATATAAAATAGGCAGAAGGCCACAATATAAATTTTCACTTAAATAAATAATAACAAACACTAAAATTACCAAGATACTACACAATAATAACAAACGCTATAAATACCACAAACTCTACAAATACCCAAAATTTAACAATTAATCAACTGTATGGCCTATCTGCAGTTTAGCCTGAGACACCCCAAAACGTAAGAAAATATTAAGCCCCAAATAAAAGTGAAAATTTAGAAAACTTTTGGATCACAACATTTAAACCGGCAATTTAGCCCGAATCCCTTGATTCCACCGGGCCAGGGAGTAAGCCGGAATCCCTGGGCAGCTCCGAATTAAAAGTTAAGCAAAAGAACAATAATCCCCTTTTGGTGAAAGTTTAAAAATTAAATAATTTAAAAGAAAATATAACACGGTACCGTTCGAGTAGAAATTCACTTCAAAACCCCCCCCTAATACACTTAACAAAAAAAATAAATAACAATAACTAGGCCTAAGCATATAAATCAATAATAACAGGACTTAACCATAGGGACCTAACAACTATAAAATCTAAAAAGATATAACAACAAATAAAACTAATTAATTAATAACAAGGAATATAAACTAATTAAAAATAAATAACAATAAATATAAATAAAATAAATATTAACATCAAAAAAATCTTGGGTATTTTAAAAGCCTTTCCCTCGTTAATAAAAAAAATAATTAAGTCCCCATGGCTGTTTCATAATTCACTGTCCAGGTTTTTAGTTTTAGGCCTAGGCCACACCAAAAGTTCCGCAAACTTTTTTTCTTCTTTTTGTTTTTATATATTTTTTTTGTTTTCTTATAAATCACCCCCAGCTCAGCCGCCGGGAAAAGATGGAAAGAACTGACCTGAGGACTGAAGACTTCTACCCCCAAAGATGTAGGGCGGGTAGCGGGCAACTCCAGGCTCCAACATGGTCCTCAGGCCAGGCTAGCAGTGGAGAATATCGAAGTTCCCCCGGACGGCGGGCTGAGGGCTGAAAGTCCCACTCAAGGACCCTGGAGTTTTAGTGTGTCTAGCTGGTCATAACGTAATTCTGCAGGCAGCACAAGACAACTGAACAGCCAGGCCAACCTGACCGAAGCTGCTGGAACCCGGAACGAAACGGAACTGGGCCAACGGCTACCAAAGTACGCAAAACGCAGGGCAAAAACGAATCTCAGGCAGCCTGGCAGACAATGACGAAAAAAACGAAACTGTACCGGTCCAAGACCCGGTACAACCTCCCTCTGCAAACCTCAACACACCCAGGCAGGGGAGAACACTCGGTACCTCAGGGAACCAAGAGAAGACGAAGACCTCCGAAGAGTGGTGTTCCAAGGACGTCCAAGAGAAACTAAGAGGGGAAACCCCTCGAACAGGGAGCAAACTACCCTGACTGTCGGGCCCGACAAGAAAAAAGAGAGAAGGAAGACTCTCTCAGAACAGCCACCTAGGGCGCAGAGGTGATCAATCTCTTTGCCCCAAGAAACCCCCAGGAACACCAACTCCTGGACCAACCGTTCCCCGGAAAGCCTTAAGCTGGGACACATGGGCTTTCCTAAACACCCTGCCTGACTGGGGATCAACCAGCAGAGCAGTCACCGGTGACAAAAACCTGTCGATGCGGTGGGGACCAGACCACCGATAGCACAACTTTGCAGCTCTTCGTTCCGCGGCCGAACTGACCGGGTGAGCCTGACAAAGAACTAGATCTCCAACCTGAAAAGGGTTAGGAGTACGACCCTTATCATACCTCCTCCTCACTCTCTCTCTAGCACGTAGCAGGTTGCGCCGAGCAGCCCGCCACGTGGACACTACGTCAGTGGCACCTGGCGTAGGTAGAAGATCCTCTAACCTCCACAAGTTGGACAAAGGGTTGTTAGGAGGGTAGCCATGTAGAATCTCGAAGGGAGTGGCATTGTGACTCTCATGCTTGGAAGAATTAAAAGCAAGCTGGAGCCAAGAGAGACTCTCATCCCAGGTGTTCTGCTTCTCAGCATGGAAAGTAATAAGGGCAGACCGAAGATTGCGGTTGAACCGCTCTGCATGAGAAGGCTGTGGGTAATAAGGAGAGGTAGTCACATGCCTGATACCATTGCCAAAACAGAACCTACGAAACTCATGGGAGGTAAACTGGCTACCGTTGTCGGACACAAGAGTGGAAGGCACACCAAAGTGCTGGAAGAGTTGGGACTGGAGAGCACGGATGGTGAGCTTAGCCGTGGCACTCCGAAGTGGGAAAAGCCAAACGAACTTCGAGAAAGCATCCACACAAACAAGTAGGTAGGAGTTACCTGACTTGCTACGGGGAAAAGGACCCACGTAGTCGATGAACACCTTCTCAAAAGGACGCTCGGCCACCTCAGAAGATAACAACCCTAACCTTGCATTCTGACTAGGCTTGCTGAGAGAGCACAGCTGACAAGCCCGCACTCTGCCAGCAACATCCCGGTCCATGCCCTTCCAGATGAAGTACCTACGAATCTTAGCGATGGTCTTATGAATGCCAAGATGACCGCCCACAAGAGAAGAGTGATAAAACTGAAAGACCATCGGTACTAGATGACTAGGCAGCACTACACGGGGTTCACCCCTCTGTCGAGGACGGCAACAGAGTACCCCTTTGGACAGAAAATAGGGAGGGTGGGCACCTCCCTCTTGAAGCTCACCTAAGATTACTGACAGCTCGGGATCTTTCTGTTGATGGGACAGTAGGTCGTCAAAAGCCAGAGGAAAATCCAGAAGAACAGCACCACACTGAGCAACAGCCTCAGTCGGTGGATCACTGGGTTCATGATACATGCGGGAAAGAGCATCCGCGATGACATTCTGGGTACCCCTAAGATGTTGGACTCGGAACTTGAAAGCAGAAATTTTGACCACCCAGCGACCAATTTTCCCGAGCTGTCGGGGATGGGCAAGAAGCCAAGACAGTGCCTGATTGTCCGTCTCCAGCAAGAACTCAGCGTGTTCCAAGAAACGCCGAAACTTGTCCGTACCAAAGACAACAGCCAGACACTCTAACTCATAGATGGAAGAAGCTTTCCTTTCCTGGTGAGACAACGTCCTCGAAGCAAAAGCGATGGGCTGCCTGACCCCATCAAACTCCTGAGAAAGAACAGCAGCAATGGCGGAGGAGGAGGCATCAGTCTGAAGAACAAATTCTCTGCTGAAATCAGGCATACGCAGGACAGGAGGTTGCATGATAGCCTCCTTGAGAGCATCAAAGGCAGTCTGCTGAGCTTGGCCCCACACAAAAGGGACACCTTTCTTTCGCAGCTCGTTCAACGGGGCAGCAAGCTCGGCCACGTTAGGGATGAAGCGACGGTAAAAATTCACCATCCCCACAAAACGGGCAATCCCCTTGGCATCTCTGGGAGGAGGAAAATCCCGAATGCCCTGGGTCCTCGCAGGATCTATGCAGACGCCTCGAGAAGAGATAAGATGACCCAGAAAAGAAATCTCAGGACGAGCAAAAGTGACTTTCTCTGGATTGACGGTAAGGCCAGCTGATTTGAGGCGACTAAGAACTTCCTCCAGATGTTGCATGTGTTCCCCGAAAGTCTCACTGTAGACAAGAAGATCGTCCAGGTAATTGAAAACAAACTTGAACTTCACATCATGGAAGATGGAATCAAGCAGACGAGTAAGAGTCTGGGCACCCACAGGAAGACCCATAGGAACCCTAGTGAACTGGTAAAGATTCCAGGGAACACAGAAGCTAGTCATAGGCCGTGATTCCTTCTTCAATGGAATCTGATGGTAGGCCTGGTTCAAATCGAAAACACTGAAAAACTTAGCCTTACCGAACCAATCAAACGCAGAATGCAAATCAGGCAGAGGTACCGAGTCAATAGCGACCTTAGCGTTGAGCCTCCGATAATCCATCACCAGCCTAGACTTACCATTAGGCTTGGGCACAAGAAAAGCTGGACTGGCATAAGCAGAACGAGACGGTTCAATCACACCCTTGCTCAGAAGATCCTCAATCATAGCCCTCATAACCTCCATCTTTGGGGGAGCAAGTTTGTACGGATGACTTCTAACTGGCTGAGAATCGGTGAGGTGGATCTCATACTCCAGAAGAGAAGTGACCCCAAGCTCAGCCGTAAGCACATCAGGAAACCGCAAACACAGCCTCCTAATGGCCTCCGCCTGCTCAGGGGGGAGATGACCAACTGGATCCACCTTGGGTTGTTCGGGCTCACAACCCACCTCTCTGACTGCAGGAGGGCAGTCAGAATCACCTACTAGAGGCACCAAAACTCGCCGATTAAACTTGAAAAATATCTGGCGCTTCTGGAGGTCAAGCACCATACCACTTTTGGAAATGAAGTCTGCCCCTAGGATACAAGAAACCGCCAGGTCCTTGGCAACAAGAAAACCCCACCTCCAGGAAAATCCTTCAATTTTAAAATGTAATGACGCCTTTAGAAGTATGGGTAGAGGAGTTTGGGATGCCGTCCAGCAAGTAACAGAAGAAGGCTCGGTGTGCCTGACAAGTCCTAAGGCGTCAAGGGACTCAAAAAGAGAAAGGCTGATGATACTGCATGCCGAACCAGAATCAAGAAGGGCTCGACACACCGTACCACCAAAAGAAACAAAAACGCCAGGACACACCGAGGTGACCGCCCTAAGTCCCAGGGAAGCCATGCCAGCAAGGCCCGAAAAATCCCCGACACTCCTGCTATGGGCACGTGTCAAAGGCAAATGGCCACGGTCAGTCGCAACAACGCGGGGAGCTACTGTGGAGGCAACCCCCCGCGCTGAGCGTTTCCCGCCCCACGACCTCGAGCACGTGGACAGTCACGTCGAATGTGACCAGGTTGGCCACAAGCAAAACACACAACAGGAGGCCGAGAACCACGACCCTCCACTGGCTGACTCACACCTACAGACATAGCTGGTCGACGGGTGGGAAGAGCACGATGACTCTCAGAATCCCTCCCTTGCTGGTCTGAGAACTGCACGCTGCGCGAAACAATGCACAGCTGATGCAGCTCCCGAAAAGTAGAAGGAACACCAGCAAAAACCAATCTGCACCGTTCTTCTGGAGAAATGCCATCCAGGATGACACGAACGGTGTCAGCTTCAGAAAGGGTGAGGCGCAACGCTTGACGAGCTTCCTTGACTGAAGAGACATAGGCTGCCAGAGACTCGCCCCTACCCTGCGACCGATAAAATCTGTCCATGACCATCCTCTCCCTGAGTCGAATGGGAAGAAACGATGAAAGTAACTCTCGATGGAACGAGTCCACCGAGGCATCACTGGCCAAGACAGAACTCAGCAACTCCCCAACGGGACCTCTACAATAAGGGAAAACCAGACGAAGCAAGTCCCCAGCCTGCATGCCGGGCATCTCACTAAGTCTGAGAAAGGCCACCAGAAACTTAAGAAGCTCCTCAGGATCCATCCCATCGATCACAGGGAGATTCTGGATCATGGGCGTGAGAGGGTTAGGCAGCTTGTGGTAGCTCAGCTGCAGAAGAGCAGGTGAACCCAAAGAAGCAGTAGGAACGGCAGCTGGAGCCGAACCACAAGCAACCTCAACAGAAACGCCTGCAGGCTCAGAAGGAACCTCAGGCACAGTGAGAGCCGGTGTCTCAGCCTGCGGCCTCGACACGTTAGGCGAAAGTGCGAAATTAGGCCGCTGACCCAGACCCGTAGGAGTCGTGGAACCGGAGAGTGCCTGAAAAATCTCATCCAGCCTAGACACACTCTCCAAGATCCACGCCCTATCCGATGGTTCCAACCCCGGTGCCCGGTTGACCAGCCTTAAACGGGCAAGCAGATGCCCCAAACGTGCAAGGCGGCAGGCCCGGTCACGACCTACTGGAGGTTCAAACTGCAAATCCTCTAACACCCCTTCCCAATCTTCCACCTTCCGTTTACAAATCCCCAACTCATCACCAACCTCCAGCAGGTCAGACCAATCCACCGCCGTACCCGCGGACAACTGCTCCCGCAGCAACCTCCGGAGATTCAAAACATCCCCTTCCGGAGTCACACCCCGCGACCTCAATTCGAAAATCAACTCCTCCTTGACTAGGAGCGCAACATTCTGCAGATAGGCCATCTCGCAAAACAAAATTCTCAACAGTACACAAAAAACGACAACTCCAGGGTCCAAGACGAACTAAACCCTCAGCCTACCGAGCCACTGCCGACCACTCCAATCCACCCATGAAACCCATTCAACAAAGTAACCAAGCGGATTGCCTAGGTTTTTTTTTTTTTTTTTTTTTTTTTTTTTTTTTTTTTTTTTTTAGTTAAATTATTTATTAGTATTTTCTAATTGTTTTGCTTTTTAAATAATTTTTATTTATTATTTTTTTTTTCTTTCTTTTTTTTTTTTACAATACCAAGACACCTTGACGGTAGGTCGGCCAATCATGACCTACTAACAGGCAAACACCCACCGTCAACAACCAAGTGAGATTTTTTTTTTTTTTTTTTTTTTTTTTTTTTTTTTTTTTTTTTTTTTTAGGCAACCACGCTCTGCTACCAATTGAGACCCATCCCCCCCCACCAAAGCTGGGAAGCGTGCCAACTGGGGGATGGCTCAAAACGAGTAAAGCGATGGGATCACGGGTGGCAGTTGGAGGGTCCAAAATAAAACTCGGCAGCTGAGCGAAACTAATTTATTACCAAAAAACCACTATTAACATAATCAAAAACGGCAGAAGGCCACGATATAAAATAGGCAGAAGGCCACAATATAAATTTTCACTTAAATAAATAATAACAAACACTAAAATTACCAAGATACTACACAATAATAACAAACGCTATAAATACCACAAACTCTACAAATACCCAAAATTTAACAATTAATCAACTGTATGGCCTATCTGCAGTTTAGCCTGAGACACCCCAAAACGTAAGAAAATATTAAGCCCCAAATAAAAGTGAAAATTTAGAAAACTTTTGGATCACAACATTTAAACCGGCAATTTAGCCCGAATCCCTTGATTCCACCGGGCCAGGGAGTAAGCCGGAATCCCTGGGCAGCTCCGAATTAAAAGTTAAGCAAAAGAACAATAATCCCCTTTTGGTGAAAGTTTAAAAATTAAATAATTTAAAAGAAAATATAACACGGTACCGTTCGAGTAGAAATTCACTTCAAAACCCCCCCCTAATACACTTAACAAAAAAAATAAATAACAATAACTAGGCCTAAGCATATAAATCAATAATAACAGGACTTAACCATAGGGACCTAACAACTATAAAATCTAAAAAGATATAACAACAAATAAAACTAATTAATTAATAACAAGGAATATAAACTAATTAAAAATAAATAACAATAAATATAAATAAAATAAATATTAACATCAAAAAAATCTTGGGTATTTTAAAAGCCTTTCCCTCGTTAATAAAAAAAATAATTAAGTCCCCATGGCTGTTTCATAATTCACTGTCCAGGTTTTTAGTTTTAGGCCTAGGCCACACCAAAAGTTCCGCAAACTTTTTTTCTTCTTTTTGTTTTTATATATTTTTTTTGTTTTCTTATAAATCACCCCCAGCTCAGCCGCCGGGAAAAGATGGAAAGAACTGACCTGAGGACTGAAGACTTCTACCCCCAAAGATGTAGGGCGGGTAGCGGGCAACTCCAGGCTCCAACATGGTCCTCAGGCCAGGCTAGCAGTGGAGAATATCGAAGTTCCCCCGGACGGCGGGCTGAGGGCTGAAAGTCCCACTCAAGGACCCTGGAGTTTTAGTGTGTCTAGCTGGTCATAACGTAATTCTGCAGGCAGCACAAGACAACTGAACAGCCAGGCCAACCTGACCGAAGCTGCTGGAACCCGGAACGAAACGGAACTGGGCCAACGGCTACCAAAGTACGCAAAACGCAGGGCAAAAACGAATCTCAGGCAGCCTGGCAGACAATGACGAAAAAAACGAAACTGTACCGGTCCAAGACCCGGTACAACCTCCCTCTGCAAACCTCAACACACCCAGGCAGGGGAGAACACTCGGTACCTCAGGGAACCAAGAGAAGACGAAGACCTCCGAAGAGTGGTGTTCCAAGGACGTCCAAGAGAAACTAAGAGGGGAAACCCCTCGAACAGGGAGCAAACTACCCTGACTGTCGGGCCCGACAAGAAAAAAGAGAGAAGGAAGACTCTCTCAGAACAGCCACCTAGGGCGCAGAGGTGATCAATCTCTTTGCCCCAAGAAACCCCCAGGAACACCAACTCCTGGACCAACCGTTCCCCGGAAAGCCTTAAGCTGGGACACATGGGCTTTCCTAAACACCCTGCCTGACTGGGGATCAACCAGCAGAGCAGTCACCGGTGACAAAAACCTGTCGATGCGGTGGGGACCAGACCACCGATAGCACAACTTTGCAGCTCTTCGTTCCGCGGCCGAACTGACCGGGTGAGCCTGACAAAGAACTAGATCTCCAACCTGAAAAGGGTTAGGAGTACGACCCTTATCATACCTCCTCCTCACTCTCTCTCTAGCACGTAGCAGGTTGCGCCGAGCAGCCCGCCACGTGGACACTACGTCAGTGGCACCTGGCGTAGGTAGAAGATCCTCTAACCTCCACAAGTTGGACAAAGGGTTGTTAGGAGGGTAGCCATGTAGAATCTCGAAGGGAGTGGCATTGTGACTCTCATGCTTGGAAGAATTAAAAGCAAGCTGGAGCCAAGAGAGACTCTCATCCCAGGTGTTCTGCTTCTCAGCATGGAAAGTAATAAGGGCAGACCGAAGATTGCGGTTGAACCGCTCTGCATGAGAAGGCTGTGGGTAATAAGGAGAGGTAGTCACATGCCTGATACCATTGCCAAAACAGAACCTACGAAACTCATGGGAGGTAAACTGGCTACCGTTGTCGGACACAAGAGTGGAAGGCACACCAAAGTGCTGGAAGAGTTGGGACTGGAGAGCACGGATGGTGAGCTTAGCCGTGGCACTCCGAAGTGGGAAAAGCCAAACGAACTTCGAGAAAGCATCCACACAAACAAGTAGGTAGGAGTTACCTGACTTGCTACGGGGAAAAGGACCCACGTAGTCGATGAACACCTTCTCAAAAGGACGCTCGGCCACCTCAGAAGATAACAACCCTAACCTTGCATTCTGACTAGGCTTGCTGAGAGAGCACAGCTGACAAGCCCGCACTCTGCCAGCAACATCCCGGTCCATGCCCTTCCAGATGAAGTACCTACGAATCTTAGCGATGGTCTTATGAATGCCAAGATGACCGCCCACAAGAGAAGAGTGATAAAACTGAAAGACCATCGGTACTAGATGACTAGGCAGCACTACACGGGGTTCACCCCTCTGTCGAGGACGGCAACAGAGTACCCCTTTGGACAGAAAATAGGGAGGGTGGGCACCTCCCTCTTGAAGCTCACCTAAGATTACTGACAGCTCGGGATCTTTCTGTTGATGGGACAGTAGGTCGTCAAAAGCCAGAGGAAAATCCAGAAGAACAGCACCACACTGAGCAACAGCCTCAGTCGGTGGATCACTGGGTTCATGATACATGCGGGAAAGAGCATCCGCGATGACATTCTGGGTACCCCTAAGATGTTGGACTCGGAACTTGAAAGCAGAAATTTTGACCACCCAGCGACCAATTTTCCCGAGCTGTCGGGGATGGGCAAGAAGCCAAGACAGTGCCTGATTGTCCGTCTCCAGCAAGAACTCAGCGTGTTCCAAGAAACGCCGAAACTTGTCCGTACCAAAGACAACAGCCAGACACTCTAACTCATAGATGGAAGAAGCTTTCCTTTCCTGGTGAGACAACGTCCTCGAAGCAAAAGCGATGGGCTGCCTGACCCCATCAAACTCCTGAGAAAGAACAGCAGCAATGGCGGAGGAGGAGGCATCAGTCTGAAGAACAAATTCTCTGCTGAAATCAGGCATACGCAGGACAGGAGGTTGCATGATAGCCTCCTTGAGAGCATCAAAGGCAGTCTGCTGAGCTTGGCCCCACACAAAAGGGACACCTTTCTTTCGCAGCTCGTTCAACGGGGCAGCAAGCTCGGCCACGTTAGGGATGAAGCGACGGTAAAAATTCACCATCCCCACAAAACGGGCAATCCCCTTGGCATCTCTGGGAGGAGGAAAATCCCGAATGCCCTGGGTCCTCGCAGGATCTATGCAGACGCCTCGAGAAGAGATAAGATGACCCAGAAAAGAAATCTCAGGACGAGCAAAAGTGACTTTCTCTGGATTGACGGTAAGGCCAGCTGATTTGAGGCGACTAAGAACTTCCTCCAGATGTTGCATGTGTTCCCCGAAAGTCTCACTGTAGACAAGAAGATCGTCCAGGTAATTGAAAACAAACTTGAACTTCACATCATGGAAGATGGAATCAAGCAGACGAGTAAGAGTCTGGGCACCCACAGCAAGACCCATAGGAACCCTAGTGAACTGGTAAAGATTCCAGGGAACACAGAAGCTAGTCATAGGCCGTGATTCCTTCTTCAATGGAATCTGATGGTAGGCCTGGTTCAAATCGAAAACACTGAAAAACTTAGCCTTACCGAACCAATCAAACGCAGAATGCAAATCAGGCAGAGGTACCGAGTCAATAGCGACCTTAGCGTTGAGCCTCCGATAATCCATCACCAGCCTAGACTTACCATTAGGCTTGGGCACAAGAAAAGCTGGACTGGCATAAGCAGAACGAGACGGTTCAATCACACCCTTGCTCAGAAGATCCTCAATCATAGCCCTCATAACCTCCATCTTTGGGGGAGCAAGTTTGTACGGATGACTTCTAACTGGCTGAGAATCGGTGAGGTGGATCTCATACTCCAGAAGAGAAGTGACCCCAAGCTCAGCCGTAAGCACATCAGGAAACCGCAAACACAGCCTCCTAATGGCCTCCGCCTGCTCAGGGGGGAGATGACCAACTGGATCCACCTTGGGTTGTTCGGGCTCACAACCCACCTCTCTGACTGCAGGAGGGCAGTCAGAATCACCTACTAGAGGCACCAAAACTCGCCGATTAAACTTGAAAAATATCTGGCGCTTCTGGAGGTCAAGCACCATACCACTTTTGGAAATGAAGTCTGCCCCTAGGATACAAGAAACCGCCAGGTCCTTGGCAACAAGAAAACCCCACCTCCAGGAAAATCCTTCAATTTTAAAATGTAATGACGCCTTTAGAAGTATGGGTAGAGGAGTTTGGGATGCCGTCCAGCAAGTAACAGAAGAAGGCTCGGTGTGCCTGACAAGTCCTAAGGCGTCAAGGGACTCAAAAAGAGAAAGGCTGATGATACTGCATGCCGAACCAGAATCAAGAAGGGCTCGACACACCGTACCACCAAAAGAAACAAAAACGCCAGGACACACCGAGGTGACCGCCCTAAGTCCCAGGGAAGCCATGCCAGCAAGGCCCGAAAAATCCCCGACACTCCTGCTATGGGCACGTGTCAAAGGCAAATGGCCACGGTCAGTCGCAACAACGCGGGGAGCTACTGTGGAGGCAACCCCCCGCGCTGAGCGTTTCCCGCCCCACGACCTCGAGCACGTGGACAGTCACGTCGAATGTGACCAGGTTGGCCACAAGCAAAACACACAACAGGAGGCCGAGAACCACGACCCTCCACTGGCTGACTCACACCTACAGACATAGCTGGTCGACGGGTGGGAAGAGCACGATGACTCTCAGAATCCCTCCCTTGCTGGTCTGAGAACTGCACGCTGCGCGAAACAATGCACAGCTGATGCAGCTCCCGAAAAGTAGAAGGAACACCAGCAAAAACCAATCTGCACCGTTCTTCTGGAGAAATGCCATCCAGGATGACACGAACGGTGTCAGCTTCAGAAAGGGTGAGGCGCAACGCTTGACGAGCTTCCTTGACTGAAGAGACATAGGCTGCCAGAGACTCGCCCCTACCCTGCGACCGATAAAATCTGTCCATGACCATCCTCTCCCTGAGTCGAATGGGAAGAAACGATGAAAGTAACTCTCGATGGAACGAGTCCACCGAGGCATCACTGGCCAAGACAGAACTCAGCAACTCCCCAACGGGACCTCTACAATAAGGGAAAACCAGACGAAGCAAGTCCCCAGCCTGCATGCCGGGCATCTCACTAAGTCTGAGAAAGGCCACCAGAAACTTAAGAAGCTCCTCAGGATCCATCCCATCGATCACAGGGAGATTCTGGATCATGGGCGTGAGAGGGTTAGGCAGCTTGTGGTAGCTCAGCTGCAGAAGAGCAGGTGAACCCAAAGAAGCAGTAGGAACGGCAGCTGGAGCCGAACCACAAGCAACCTCAACAGAAACGCCTGCAGGCTCAGAAGGAACCTCAGGCACAGTGAGAGCCGGTGTCTCAGCCTGCGGCCTCGACACGTTAGGCGAAAGTGCGAAATTAGGCCGCTGACCCAGACCCGTAGGAGTCGTGGAACCGGAGAGTGCCTGAAAAATCTCATCCAGCCTAGACACACTCTCCAAGATCCACGCCCTATCCGATGGTTCCAACCCCGGTGCCCGGTTGACCAGCCTTAAACGGGCAAGCAGATGCCCCAAACGTGCAAGGCGGCAGGCCCGGTCACGACCTACTGGAGGTTCAAACTGCAAATCCTCTAACACCCCTTCCCAATCTTCCACCTTCCGTTTACAAATCCCCAACTCATCACCAACCTCCAGCAGGTCAGACCAATCCACCGCCGTACCCGCGGACAACTGCTCCCGCAGCAACCTCCGGAGATTCAAAACATCCCCTTCCGGAGTCACACCCCGCGACCTCAATTCGAAAATCAACTCCTCCTTGACTAGGAGCGCAACATTCTGCAGATAGGCCATCTCGCAAAACAAAATTCTCAACAGTACACAAAAAACGACAACTCCAGGGTCCAAGACGAACTAAACCCTCAGCCTACCGAGCCACTGCCGACCACTCCAATCCACCCATGAAACCCATTCAACAAAGTAACCAAGCGGATTGCCTAGGTTTTTTTTTTTTTTTTTTTTTTTTTTTTTTTTTTTTTTTTTTATTTTTTAGTTAAATTATTTATTAGTTTTTTCTAATTGTTTTGCTTTATAATTTTTATTTATTATTTTTTTTTTTTCTTTCTTTTTTTTTTTACAATACCAAGACACCTTGACGGTAGGTCGGCCAATCATGACCTACTAACAGGCAAACACCCACCGTCAACAACCAAGTGAGATTTTTTTTTTTTTTTTTTTTTTTTTTTTTTTTTTTTTTTTTTTTTAGGCAACCACGCTCTGCTACCAATTGAGACCCATCCCCCCCCACCAAAGCTGGGAAGCGTGCCAACTGGGGGATGGCTCAAAACGAGTAAAGCGATGGGATCACGGGTGGCAGTTGGAGGGTCCAAAATAAAACTCGGCAGCTGAGCGAAACTAATTTATTACCAAAAAACCACTATTAACATAATCAAAAACGGCAGAAGGCCACGATATAAAATAGGCAGAAGGCCACAATATAAATTTTCACTTAAATAAATAATAACAAACACTAAAATTACCAAGATACTACACAATAATAACAAACGCTATAAATACCACAAACTCTACAAATACCCAAAATTTAACAATTAATCAACTGTATGGCCTATCTGCAGTTTAGCCTGAGACACCCCAAAACGTAAGAAAATATTAAGCCCCAAATAAAAGTGAAAATTTAGAAAACTTTTGGATCACAACATTTAAACCGGCAATTTAGCCCGAATCCCTTGATTCCACCGGGCCAGGGAGTAAGCCGGAATCCCTGGGCAGCTCCGAATTAAAAGTTAAGCAAAAGAACAATAATCCCCTTTTGGTGAAAGTTTAAAAATTAAATAATTTAAAAGAAAATATAACACGGTACCGTTCGAGTAGAAATTCACTTCAAAACCCCCCCCTAATACACTTAACAAAAAAAATAAATAACAATAACTAGGCCTAAGCATATAAATCAATAATAACAGGACTTAACCATAGGGACCTAACAACTATAAAATCTAAAAAGATATAACAACAAATAAAACTAATTAATTAATAACAAGGAATATAAACTAATTAAAAATAAATAACAATAAATATAAATAAAATAAATATTAACATCAAAAAAATCTTGGGTATTTTAAAAGCCTTTCCCTCGTTAATAAAAAAAATAATTAAGTCCCCATGGCTGTTTCATAATTCACTGTCCAGGTTTTTAGTTTTAGGCCTAGGCCACACCAAAAGTTCCGCAAACTTTTTTTCTTCTTTTTGTTTTTATATATTTTTTTTGTTTTCTTATAAATCACCCCCAGCTCAGCCGCCGGGAAAAGATGGAAAGAACTGACCTGAGGACTGAAGACTTCTACCCCCAAAGATGTAGGGCGGGTAGCGGGCAACTCCAGGCTCCAACATGGTCCTCAGGCCAGGCTAGCAGTGGAGAATATCGAAGTTCCCCCGGACGGCGGGCTGAGGGCTGAAAGTCCCACTCAAGGACCCTGGAGTTTTAGTGTGTCTAGCTGGTCATAACGTAATTCTGCAGGCAGCACAAGACAACTGAACAGCCAGGCCAACCTGACCGAAGCTGCTGGAACCCGGAACGAAACGGAACTGGGCCAACGGCTACCAAAGTACGCAAAACGCAGGGCAAAAACGAATCTCAGGCAGCCTGGCAGACAATGACGAAAAAAACGAAACTGTACCGGTCCAAGACCCGGTACAACAGAGAGAGAGAGAGAGAGAGAGAGAGAGAGAGAGAGAGAGAGAGAGAGAGAGAGAGAGAGAGAGAGAGAGAGAGAGAGAGAGAGAGAGAGAGAGAGAGAGAGAGAGAGAGAGAGAGAGAGAGAGAGAGAGAGAGAGAGAGAGAGAGAGAGAGAGAGAGAGAGAGAGAGAGAGAGAGAGAGAGAGAGAGAGAGAGAGAGAGAGAGAGAGAGAGAGAGAGAGAGAGAGAGAGAGAGAGAGAGAGAGAGAGAGAGAGAGAGAGAGAGAGAGAGAGAGAGAGAGAGAGAGAGAGAGAGAGAGAGAGAGAGAGAGAGAGAGAGAGAGAGAGAGAGAGAGAGAGAGAGAGAGAGAGAGAGAGAGAGAGAGAGAGAGAGAGAGAGAGAGAGAGAGAGAGAGAGAGAGAGAGAGAGAGAGAGAGAGAGAGAGAGAGAGAGAGAGAGAGAGAGAGAGAGAGAGAGAGAGAGAGAGAGAGAGAGAGAGAGAGAGAGAGAGAGAGAGAGAGAGAGAGAGAGAGAGAGAGAGAGAGAGAGAGAGAGAGAGAGAGAGAGAGAGAGAGAGAGAGAGAGAGAGAGAGAGAGAGAGAGAGAGAGAGAGAGAGAGAGAGAGAGAGAGAGAGAGAGAGAGAGAGAGAGAGAGAGAGAGAGAGAGAGAGAGAGAGAGAGAGAGAGAGAGAGAGAGAGAGAGAGAGAGAGAGAGAGAGAGAGAGAGAGAGAGAGAGAGAGAGAGAGAGAGAGAGAGAGAGAGAGAGAGAGAGAGAGAGAGAGAGAGAGAGAGAGAGAGAGAGAGAGAGAGAGAGAGAGAGAGAGAGAGAGAGAGAGAGAGAGAGAGAGAGAGAGAGAGAGAGAGAGAGAGAGAGAGAGAGAGAGAGAGAGAGAGAGAGAGAGAGAGAGAGAGAGAGAGAGAGAGAGAGAGAGAGAGAGAGAGAGAGAGAGAGAGAGAGAGAGAGAGAGAGAGAGAGAGAGAGAGAGAGAGAGAGAGAGAGAGAGAGAGAGAGAGAGAGAGAGAGAGAGAGAGAGAGAGAGAGAGAGAGAGAGAGAGAGAGAGAGAGAGAGAGAGAGAGAGAGAGAGAGAGAGAGAGAGAGAGAGAGAGAGAGAGAGAGAGAGAGAGAGAGAGAGAGAGAGAGAGAGAGAGAGAGAGAGAGAGAGAGAGAGAGAGAGAGAGAGAGAGAGAGAGAGAGAGAGAGAGAGAGAGAGAGAGAGAGAGAGAGAGAGAGAGAGAGAGAGAGAGAGAGAGAGAGAGAGAGAGAGAGAGAGAGAGAGAGAGAGAGAGAGAGAGAGAGAGAGAGAGAGAGAGAGAGAGAGAGAGAGAGAGAGAGAGAGAGAGAGAGAGAGAGAGAGAGAGAGAGAGAGAGAGAGAGAGAGAGAGAGAGAGAGAGAGAGAGAGAGAGAGAGAGAGAGAGAGAGAGAGAGAGAGAGAGAGAGAGAGAGAGAGAGAGAGAGAGAGAGAGAGAGAGAGAGAGAGAGAGAGAGAGAGAGAGAGAGAGAGAGAGAGAGAGAGAGAGAGAGAGAGAGAGAGAGAGAGAGAGAGAGAGAGAGAGAGAGAGAGAGAGAGAGAGAGAGAGAGAGAGAGAGAGAGAGAGAGAGAGAGAGAGAGAGAGAGAGAGAGAGAGAGAGAGAGAGAGAGAGAGAGAGAGAGAGAGAGAGAGAGAGAGAGAGAGAGAGAGAGAGAGAGAGAGAGAGAGAGAGAGAGAGAGAGAGAGAGAGAGAGAGAGAGAGAGAGAGAGAGAGAGAGAGAGAGAGAGAGAGAGAGAGAGAGAGAGAGAGAGAGAGAGAGAGAGAGAGAGAGAGAGAGAGAGAGAGAGAGAGAGAGAGAGAGAGAGAGAGAGAGAGAGAGAGAGAGAGAGAGAGAGAGAGAGAGAGAGAGAGAGAGAGAGAGAGAGAGAGAGAGAGAGAGAGAGAGAGAGAGAGAGAGAGAGAGAGAGAGAGAGAGAGAGAGAGAGAGAGAGAGAGAGAGAGAGAGAGAGAGAGAGAGAGAGAGAGAGAGAGAGAGAGAGAGAGAGAGAGAGAGAGAGAGAGAGAGAGAGAGAGAGAGAGAGAGAGAGAGAGAGAGAGAGAGAGAGAGAGAGAGAGAGAGAGAGAGAGAGAGAGAGAGAGAGAGAGAGAGAGAGAGAGAGAGAGAGAGAGAGAGAGAGAGAGAGAGAGAGAGAGAGAGAGAGAGAGAGAGAGAGAGAGAGAGAGAGAGAGAGAGAGAGAGAGAGAGAGAGAGAGAGAGAGAGAGAGAGAGAGAGAGAGAGAGAGAGAGAGAGAGAGAGAGAGAGAGAGAGAGAGAGAGAGAGAGAGAGAGAGAGAGAGAGAGAGAGAGAGAGAGAGAGAGAGAGAGAGAGAGAGAGAGAGAGAGAGAGAGAGAGAGAGAGAGAGAGAGAGAGAGAGAGAGAGAGAGAGAGAGAGAGAGAGAGAGAGAGAGAGAGAGAGAGAGAGAGAGAGAGAGAGAGAGAGAGAGAGAGAGAGAGAGAGAGAGAGAGAGAGAGAGAGAGAGAGAGAGAGAGAGAGAGAGAGAGAGAGAGAGAGAGAGAGAGAGAGAGAGAGAGAGAGAGAGAGAGAGAGAGAGAGAGAGAGAGAGAGAGAGAGAGAGAGAGAGAGAGAGAGAGAGAGAGAGAGAGAGAGAGAGAGAGAGAGAGAGAGAGAGAGAGAGAGAGAGAGAGAGAGAGAGAGAGAGAGAGAGAGAGAGAGAGAGAGAGAGAGAGAGAGAGAGAGAGAGAGAGAGAGAGAGAGAGAGAGAGAGAGAGAGAGAGAGAGAGAGAGAGAGAGAGAGAGAGAGAGAGAGAGAGAGAGAGAGAGAGAGAGAGAGAGAGAGAGAGAGAGAGAGAGAGAGAGAGAGAGAGAGAGAGAGAGAGAGAGAGAGAGAGAGAGAGAGAGAGAGAGAGAGAGAGAGAGAGAGAGAGAGAGAGAGAGAGAGAGAGAGAGAGAGAGAGAGAGAGAGAGAGAGAGAGAGAGAGAGAGAGAGAGAGAGAGAGAGAGAGAGAGAGAGAGAGAGAGAGAGAGAGAGAGAGAGAGAGAGAGAGAGAGAGAGAGAGAGAGAGAGAGAGAGAGAGAGAGAGAGAGAGAGAGAGAGAGAGAGAGAGAGAGAGAGAGAGAGAGAGAGAGAGAGAGAGAGAGAGAGAGAGAGAGAGAGAGAGAGAGAGAGAGAGAGAGAGAGAGAGAGAGAGAGAGAGAGAGAGAGAGAGAGAGAGAGAGAGAGAGAGAGAGAGAGAGAGAGAGAGAGAGAGAGAGAGAGAGAGAGAGAGAGAGAGAGAGAGAGAGAGAGAGAGAGAGAGAGAGAGAGAGAGAGAGAGAGAGAGAGAGAGAGAGAGAGAGAGAGAGAGAGAGAGAGAGAGAGAGAGAGAGAGAGAGAGAGAGAGAGAGAGAGAGAGAGAGAGAGAGAGAGAGAGAGAGAGAGAGAGAGAGAGAGAGAGAGAGAGAGAGAGAGAGAGAGAGAGAGAGAGAGAGAGAGAGAGAGAGAGAGAGAGAGAGAGAGAGAGAGAGAGAGAGAGAGAGAGAGAGAGAGAGAGAGAGAGAGAGAGAGAGAGAGAGAGAGAGAGAGAGAGAGAGAGAGAGAGAGAGAGAGAGAGAGAGAGAGAGAGAGAGAGAGAGAGAGAGAGAGAGAGAGAGAGAGAGAGAGAGAATTTGCTTTCAGAGAATTTGCTTTCAATAGTACAAATAACATTAAAAATTGTAAAACTTTTATTAAACATCTCATTTATTTTTATAAATTTATCTCCAATTAGATATTTTACATGTTACATCTATATTTATTATCATCTAACTAGATTAGGTTAGTTAAAATAAGAATCCGCTCTTCCTAAATGCATCTTGAACAATCAGCGTCTTCTTAAACTCCTATAATCAAAAATACAATAGTTCTTTTAATATCATGTCCAATAACATGAAAAAGTATGACTTAAAAATAAGACGAGATTATTCATTCTTTACAATAACAGATTTACTATCAAAGATAAACACTAAAATTATTGCTATGCAGTTAAAGTATTTATTTATACCAACTAAGATTTATTACCGTAGTAATTGGGCCCCTTTCTTTTTGTGTTATTCACTGCTTACCTACCTAAATGCCTGGGTGATATAACCTACCCAATTATGTATGCTGATGATACAGTCTTACTCATAAGAGGTAATTCCATTGAAGATCTTCCTTAATACCTTTATATCAGTCAGCATGGTTGAGGAGTATTGCACAAGCAACGATCTTGTATTCAACTCCTCTAAAACAAAATATATGGCATTTGGAAGACTCAAAGAATGCCTCTCTGAACTACAGAGAGTCAATTACACAAAACACCTAGGCTTAACTATTGACCAGCAACTCTCATGGAACACTCACACTGACCTACTGTGCTTAAGACTTAGTTCTGGGCTCTTTGCACTGAAGAGGATCAAGGCTGTTGGTACACTACAGGCATTGAAGATAGCATATCATGCTTTATTTGAGACACACATTAGATATAGCATATCATTATGGGGAAGCTCATCTGCCAGCAACTTCCAACGAATTCTCATTGTACAGAAAAAAGCCTTAAGGATCATGGCTGGCCTACAATCACAAGAATCCTGCAGAGAAGTTTTTACCCACTTTGAGATACTGAATTTAGTGTCTTTATACATAATCGAAGTTATTGTACTTGTCTACAGAAAAGGATGACCAACAGTTTGTGATTTTCATACAGTTTGTGATTTTCATAACCATTACACAAGACAAGGAAATGATATATTGATACCAGCACATAGAACAACTCTCTTTACCAAGAAGCCATCCTTTAGTGGTGCAAAACTTTTCAATGTACTTCCTGAGGCTCTCAAGATGTGTAATCCTATAGTTTTGAAGAAAAGGCTAAAGAACTGTTTTATAAGCAATACAATATACAGTATAGAAGAATTTACTCATTTATATAGCTCCATTTTCTCTGAGTTTTAAAATTGTTGTCTACCATAAATTAAATTTTTTATTGTTAAAATCATAACATATTTTGTTATTCTGATGTTAACATATTAATTAATTTGCTCCATTTTTTCTTGCATTGCTTGTCTATATTATTGTTTTTATTATCAATGAGAGTTAATCTATAAAAAAAAACTGTATTTTAGAATATATGTATTATTATGTGACACAATTGCTATTCTCAAAGAATATGTAAATAAAGCTATTTAACTATGACTATAACTAATTACAAAATAATACCGTAATTGGTTGCTGGGACTGATTCATAAATTCATACATGAGAGCATGATTTAGATATTGTATGGTAAAGTAGATTTTTCAGTTATGAGACACCAAAACAGCTTGTATGTATTTTAAGGCAAATATGACTGACTATATGAGTGAAGGATGACTCCACACGCTCTCCGACCCTCAGTAGGGATTAGTTTGTCTTCAATTTACCAATTAAATTATCTATCTTCAGATTATCAAGTAGATAAGTAAACAATATATCAGATAGATTATTTATCTTCAATTTATCCAATAGATGATGTTAAGCCTGATATTCTGACATGCCATTCCATAAATGACAGTTTTGTTTCTTATGTACAGTGGGTTATTTAAGTCCCGAAACAACCAAATTTTTGTTATTTACTATTATAGATGGAGCTGTGAAAATTTCACAAATAATTAGAGAATACTGAAAGTTATTTTAAAATGTAATCAGTAGACTAGTACATTCTCAGGGGGAGGCCCACAAGGATTAAGAAGAAAATCTTGGGCGTAAACACTGTTGAACTGTACATAAAATTAATGGTCTTTATTACTATAACATAATAGTTTTTTAATTATTATGTTATAATTAAAAAACTATTATTAAAAAAAATATTCAATTGAGTTGTTGAACACCATTTTTCATTCTTTTGTGAATCCCTCTGGTCTGAGGAAGGTGAGCGTGGTTCACCGAAATCGATCACCATAATATTTGTGCATTTTGTACTTGTATTGTAATATATTTATGCATTTTGTGCTTATATTGTAATAAATTTGTGTTGTGTGATGTTTACTTGTACTGTATATAACATAATGTAACGAGCCTGAACTTGAAAGATTTACATATAACAAAATGACAGTAGATTACAGTTGTACATATTTACGGTGACTTCTGAGAGAGAACAAATATTTGTATTATTAATTCTATGTATGGCTAACATTGTAAAATTGTTTTATTACAATATCTATCTCACATTTTAAATGACAAATTACAGAAAGATATTTACAATTTTATTTTAACTATAACTACAAGGCAAGAAAATGCCTGTAATACAAGTAAATAATTTTCCTTTAAAGATAAAATAGTGAATCTTTAGGGTTTTTCCAGCTAGTGGACTCTAACTCCAGTGTCAGCTCTGTTATCAACACGGTTGTTTTCTGGCAGTGGTAATCACTAAATTGCAGTGTACTATAAATAATCTCATTTTTGATTGTGGTTAATGTTTTTCCAACTTATAGCAACGTCACTTACTGAGTACAACACTCCTAATGATGAGTTGTTCGGTTAATCACAAAGATCATATGAGGAAACCACACATCTATTTAATGGAAATATTCTTGATGGTAATACATTTCTAAATTGAAGTTTAAAGTACAACTAAGCAGTTTTTGTCTTTAGGAAAGTCAAGGATATGCAAAGAAGTAGAAAATTAAAAACTGTAACAAATGAAAACTTTGGTATAAGTTATGGAGGTTTGATGCCCGGGAAACTCTTAGAACGTGATGAGTTTTGTGAAATGGCGATGAATCAAATTAACAACCAGCAAGTCACTTTACATTTTAAATAGGCCTAATAGTTTTTGCACCACTTCTTATCAGTGGTAATGTAAACATATATTATGGTAATATATGTTTAACTTTTCATGTCTCGTAGTTCAAGAAAGTGTTTTCATGCCAAAATGAAACACCACCTTACTATGGAAAAATGTTAGGAATACTTAGACTTGATTTTTCCTCAAAGGTGGATTAGAAGATGTGCTACTATTGACAGGGTTTTATCACCGCCTGGTCTCTAGTCAGACTACCAAATGACAATACTTTAAAAATGAACACAAATACTAAGAACAAAAATGTTGGTTAGTATTTGTAATTATATTTTAGTAAATACACTTAAAACATTTTAACATTAATTTTGTAAACACTACTATTTTTACATTACAAGCACTGCAGGGGGGTTATCTATGCACACATTGTTGTCATCCAAGTAGTTATTTATTTAAGGAGATATTACACATGCAAGAGTTTGATGAACTCTTCAAGCATATCTAGATTGAAACGGCGTGATCTAATTTAATTTATAAAATTATTACAAAACTTATCATTACTGTATATAAAAATTAAATTTATAAGAACTTATAATACATTTTTTACGTTATTATATATAAATATCACTCTTGTGAGCTGTTACTCTAATTGGGTAAACTTACCCAAAGCGATTATCTACAGTCAACATAGCTGTATTGCTGTCAATCCACGGTCGGAAGTGTGCAACATTGACGTAAGCACCAGGAGCCTCCCCTCCACATCCAATGCCCCAAGACACGATGCCAGCCTGGACAAAGACTTGAGGGTCACTAACTGAGGGACATACCAGGGGACTGCCACCATCTCCCTAAGTGAAAACAAAGAAATAAACGATTTTAACCAGTCAAGTACAAGCCAAACAGAATTGGGACAACACACATGTTATTGACATTTTTAAATTTATTTATTCATATTTTTTACAATCAGTTACAATTTATTTTCGATATTGTCTCCCTTGCTGATATCTAACTGGGAGACTATTTTACTCTATTTAAACATATAATATTTAAATAGAGTATAAAGTTTTGGCAATTCCTATTGTATTAATAATATACAAATAAATGATATTATAATCAGTAACCAAACTACATAAATATAAATAAATAATAAAGAAACAACAATACAATATATTATTTACTCTTTTGTTGTATTTTTGTGGTGGTATTACTTTTATCAAATATACTAATCATTTAAGCCATATATTTATACCATATGTATGTATGTATATCTGTCATATGTATTTACTTTTTATAAAATTAAATATTTTCAATTTGTCTAAAATTTATGTAAGTATTGTATTGTATAGTAATATACAGTACACAGTACTATATTAAATTAAATTTAAAATGTAGTAAGTGTAAGATTGAATTATAAGTTCAATTTAGTATAGTATAGTGTTCAGCTTAAACAAAGACTCGAGGGTCACAAATACTTGAAAACCAAATAATTTTGATTAGATTTAAAACAAACTAAGCAATATTTTTCAATTCTGGGTCAACCCTTTCAACTGTTAGGGCCTCTTGCTAGCCTAACGGTTAGCACTCCTGACTCAATGTAGGGGCTTGCAGGTTCAAAACTCGGGAGGTGCAACTAAATTTAGCTTGATGGGTTTAGACCGTTGTCCCACAACAAATTTTGAATAGAAAAGTGCCACTGGCATTAAAATACATTAAAACAAACCCTCTATCCTTAGTCTTCAATACTTAGATAGGTCAGGAAATTGTTATCTGATGCAAGTCTATTGTTTTTGGATTGGCCGACCCTTACTCCTAATTTCGCAGAAAATTTAATCTGATTTGGGAAATTGAGTACATTTATATTTAAAAACAATTAGATGTACAGTTGCCAACATAAACCTTGTATAAAAATCAAACTGAAAGACGCTGAAGATAAAATCAGTATATTGGAGAGATAGGACATAAGCAAACTTACCTTAGAAGACAAGTTTACTAACACCAGTCTCTCTCTCTCTCTCTCTCTCTCTTTACTCACCTGAAGAAAGTGCCAGTGGCACAGAAAATTCGTCTGATTTTGTGTTTCTTTTGTGTTTGTTACTACTACTGTGGTGTTAGTGAACTTGTCTTCTAAGGTAAGTTTGCTGATGATACCACTGTACGTGTATGGGTGTGCGGGTGGGTCAATACCACTGTACGTGTATGGGTGTGCGGGTGGGTCAATACCACTGTACGTGAATGGGTGTGCGGGTGGGTCAATACCACTGTACGTGTATGGGTGGGCAGGTGGGTCAATACCACTGTACGTGAAAGGGTGGGCGGGTGGGTCAATACCACTGTACTTGAATGGGTGGGCGGGTAGGTCAATACCACTGTATATGTATGGGTGTACGTCTATATACATATATATATATATATATATATATATATAGAGAGAGAGAGAGAGAGAGAGAGTTTTATAACACTATGTATATACAACAAATCTCTCCAATGTACTAATTCCTGGCTTAGTGGCCTTTAACCTAACCTGAAGATAAAATCATTGAATTTTATATCTTTGAGTTAGACTACTTGCTTTTACTCAATTTCATCAAGATTCAATGCAATTCTAAATATCTATTCATACTTTGTACACCTATATACAAGGAATAGCGTCATTACTTATAATAATTAATTTACTATCACTAGTTACATATATGCTACTAATTACAGGTATAGTTCCTATAATCAGTAATATGCTGTCTCTATTAAATTTTTTTAATGATAGTCTGAATTTTTCATTGTTATTAATACTCTTAATGTTCTCAGGAATGAACTTTAAAAATGTAATTCCAGGGTAAAATTTTTTTTAATTGTAAAAAGTTCCGAATTTTGTTGAGGTAAAACTTCTCATTTTAATTTCTGGTATTATAAGAATGGGTTTTACCCTCCATAGTTTTAATGTACATAATGCACTCCAATATGTATATGTTATATATTGTTGTACTCAGTGGACTCTGGTCGATACTTGTATGATTGGCTTTTGCTTGGAGGGTCTTGTGTTGAAACAGGATGAGGAAGTGTATTCTCAGGGCATTTTACACGCACTTGATTCTCTCGCTCTTCTTCAACTGTTATTCCTTCTTCTAAAATTCCTCTTCAATTTTGATACTTATTTTATGTACATTTTAGTTAGTATAAACATACATTAAAGATATATTTTCACCTTATCGAATCATTTGTAATAGAACAATTCAATTTTGGTCCTTTTTAAAAATAATACTTAAAATTCAGCCTACACACAGGCACTATGCCCATGTAGGCTTTTCCCATGTAAAATGAATTACTGTACAAATTTTTAATTTGTAGACAAATTGTTTAGTGTTTATTTGTATTATTATTTAATGTATAGTTGTTGAATATTCTCATTTATTTTATTGATGTATACATTTGAATTTTTGGGGAATAATATTTATTTTCATTTTGTTAAAATTGTATGTACCATATTTTTTTTAACAGATTATTTTTTAACAGATTCATCATTTTTCAGTTTTAGCATAGCTCATAAAGCTAATTTTTGTAAAATGAAAATCTTATTCATGTTTTGTTTTGAGGTCTTTCCATATACACCTGTGATGTGGGATTGTAGGTTGTAGGTTGGAGTGAAAAATCATTTTTAGAACTTAATAATTACATAAAAATAAGAACCTTTTATGACAAATAAACAAGAACTTATTTTCTTAATAAATTGTTCTGAATATGTATTCCTACATAGATTTTCATTTACAATCATTTATTTCATAAACTTGATTACAAAAAGAATAGTTGATATGAATACAGAGACTTGATAATATTTTATTTTAATTGTTATGAAACAATATAAAATTAATTTTATTTTTATTTAAAATTTAATTTTTTTTAACTTCACTCGCCAGATCAATCTTGCCCTCCGTAGTCTGAAGCCTTAGCCACTGAGCCACCATGCTGGCACCACTTTTTTGTTACTAATAAATCTTATATTTTTACAAGTTCCATATATGCTGTCATTTCTTATTCAGTATCATATTTTACTGATATGGTGAGCTTGGAATCATTTGTATATAGACACAGCTTATTTTTTGCACTTTCAAGGTTGTTGAGACATGTTTGCATATCTTTAACATAGCAAGTAATTAATAATATAGGCTCTAGAATTGGTGTACCCCATTTCTTATTTATTTATTTATTTATATTTTTTGATTGAAATTTTAGTTATACTACTGGATTTTTTCAGTTTTTGTGGATATATAACTGAGATTAAACTGGAATTCTTTACATGTAATAATGGTTCGGTTAACTGGCATTTCACATATTTAACAGAGTGATTGGCAGCTCAGCATATCCACTTAACCATTTTTCTTTAGAGTCAAATATCTCAACCAAATTCCATGTCAGTAAATTGTATTCAGAGGAAAACCTTCAAACAGCTCATCTACTACATTTCTAAAGAACTCATTGAACTTATTACTGATGTGCATTAGGTCATTATTAGTTAAATCATATTTTTTTAGAACAATATTCTCTTTATCATTACATGCATTATTTTTTCTTTCAGTGTTAATTATGTGCCAAATGATTTTGTTTGTATTTTTGCATTTTTAAATTTTATTCATAAAAATATTCTATTAATTTAGGATTAAATTGTTTATTTTTCGTCAATGCTATATTTTTTTATCAACCCTTGACGCTGTTTTAAGAAGGACCAAGTTTGTTTGTCTTGTTAGTTTGGTAAGCTGCTTTATTTCATTTTTTCATCATTCATGGTCTAAGTGTGTTTCTTAAAGTCCCTTTTTATTAAAATGAGAAGGAAACACATATTAAGTAATAATGAAAATTCCTATCAAAGCAAAGCAATCAAATTTTAAATGAACTAGTTAATAATAGACTAAAAATCCGTTTCCTTTTTCCAGCATTGATTAAAAAGTCCTATTTTCAGATGAATATTTTCTTTGTGTTGCAGTTAAATGTTTTTGTGCAGTTAAAGTATTCTTTTCTTGAAAGTTATTTGTATATATGTTTGTAAGTCCATCTTAGTTTGACTAGACACATAAGGTGAGAGATGTTGGGGTGTTTCCCCCCAGCCCCCATCACACTATAATTGATCGTGACAACAAAAATTTACTGTAATATAAATACAAAATATTGTGGTCCTGTCCACCCATGCACGTGCAATGGTACTGATTCAACCACCCAACCATACACATACAATGATATTGAACAAACTAAGTTTAAAATCAAAGTTAGTAGTTTTATTTTAAACTTATATTCCAATTTCCTATAACACTACCATATTCCATAAGGGTGTGGTAATAATTACAAAGAAATAATATGTTCCACCTTGCAAGTATCTTGTCCAAACTTTCCTCCTGCACAGATAAAACTTTGATGGAGATTGAAGTATGGGCCGAGTCTAGTGGAACGAAATTTCCTGTTACAAATGGCTCTTGGTAATATTGGGAGTTCTACTTTTTTTAAAGTTGCTTGATACTTTCCTTCATTTCCTGAAATTGAAATAAAATAATTTACCAAATTTAATTTAGAAGTAAACTATCACCAACCAACAACAAATATTATCAGGTTCAAATCCATCTGGTTGTAGGAGGCAAATCTCTTTTAATGGTATGACTCTGATTGGAGAATGAGGTAAACAAAACAAAATAAAACAATTAATTTACATGAATATACATTGATATTTATTGGAAATTTGAATTATTTGTTTTTCACGTATCTAAAAATTATACAATCTTCCTCTAAAATTGTATGAAAGTACTTAATAACTTTAAATCCCCAGTACATACAGTTCACAATTTAAATGTTTGAATAGGAATTTAAATGTATATTATAATCATGTATAAGTGTACAATCATAAACATATGTTGAACTCTACAGTTCGGCTGCTTTTGATTGTGACCTTATTAGAGAACCTGTATGAGAGAGACAAAGCTAGTCATTGAAGTGAGACAGAAAATAAGTCTTCTCCCACGACTGAACCGACGTGCCACTGTGACACTTTAACATTTCGTTGTCATGTATACGCTGTGAGTAGCACCGCTTTCTCCGTCAATGTGCTAGGTGACAATTGGTGGGCAAGGAACGTGGTGGGAACGGGAATCTAGTACAGCTGGAATATCGCATAGGGGGAAAAGGCGCTGTGATAGGAGTGGGGAATCAGCTGATGTAGGATGGTTTGTTGTCATAACTGAGTTATATTGAGGTTAATTATAATTTGATTTGCGATATTATTGTGTTTTAAATATATATGTTTTTATTTATATTTATGCCAGGTAAAAAAAGGCACGCTTTGGGCCTTCATGAGAAACTTAACTGAAAGATGAAAGACTTTCCTCCACTACAAGTAAACGATAGGTTTACCTGCCTGTCTGTTGATGAGGATGGAGCAAAGGGCGGTGGATAGCAGTGGTTGACCGAGAGTTTGAGCGACATCGGTCCTCAGAAGCAAAATACCTTGAGTAATAGGAGAACTACGCCACCAAGTAGCCGAGGCCCACTAAAGCACTTATCGTACAAGGACTCACATGCTAGCCTTAGTGAAATTGTTTCTTGTCATAGTTCTAAGTTTGACTTAGATGTAAATGGAAGTAGTAAACCCTTGTCTAACACTCCTCTTTCTACTTATAGAACCTAAGTTCAAGTACTCCAGCTCCTGTCCGTAAAAAAAATAACAACCAAGAAAGACTAACCACTAACGACCAGAACATGGGCTCTAAATCCAGACCCTCTCCTATAAAATCCAAAGCTACAAATCAAGTAAGTCCTAGTTTAAGCGAATCTTGATTTTGGGTGACAGTCATGCTAAAGATCTATCTATTTTATTGCATAGACACTTGCAAAATAAGTTCAATGTATTTACTTTAAGTAGACCTAGTGCTAAATTTGTTGATGTACTTCATGATGTAGGGACACATGCCAAAGATTTGACAAAGTTAGATTTTGCTGTATTGATAGCAGGTAATAATGATGTTAAACCTAATTCTAAGACAGTTCTGTCGAGAAATACAAAAAGTAAGTTAGCCTACCTCAAAGAAAAAAACCAATGTAATCTTTGTAACGCTTCTGCTCAGATATGATACGCTTGATCTAATTGATGTTGTGAACAAGTGTAATAGGGATATTTTTAGTAATCAGTCAACAAATAACTTAAGCTTTGTGCATCTAAACTCCTTTGAAAAAAATTTATTCACTAGACATGGTCAGCACCTTAGCAAAAAAAGGTAAATTGTTAGTGTGTAAAGAAATTAGCAATTGTATCCTGAGTCTAGTCAATAAAGAGAACAAGTTTTTTTTAAGACCGGTTATAGCTGGTGCATTGGTGCAAGAGGTTGATCATCTCCACTTTTAATTTCGGAAAGTGTTGCCATACACAAGGTTTCTTTGAAAATTCTTCAAATCAATATTCCATGTTTACGAAATAAATTATTAGAACTGGAACATCTTGCAGAAAACGAAAAAGTAGATATTATATGCATTAGTGAGCATTGGTTAGTGGATGAACAAATCAAATGTTTTTTCACAGGGGTACGTTGCCGCTAGTGTAATCTGCCACAAAACATTAAAAAAATGGTGGAACGGATATATTCATCAAAGCATTAACTGATTATAATGCTATTGACCTGAGTCAATTTCTTTCTGAAGTGAATATTGAATCGATTAAGTTTAGTTGTTACTATTTGACCCAAGAAATAGTTGGATTGGTTGATTTCATTAATCGATATGACTTGGGTATTACCATTGATTTTATACACAAATAGATTTCCCATCCAATGTTAAATTTTGAGTCTCAAAATATCAGCTGTTTTTGTGGTCCATTGTGGAGCGCTAGTGTAGCTATATGTAAATGTAATGCAGTTTAAAACAGCTGTGGTTGCGGGCCACACTAACTAACAAAATTACTGCCACAAATATTCCTATTAGATGGTTTATTACTTAGGTAATATACAATTCAGTATGTCCATTCTCTGATATTTTGTTTTTAAAAATAATTTTTGGACTTATGTTAAATGTGAATGTTATCAATATTTTTATTTTTATATTAGTAGATTGAATTTACCTTAGTTATTCTCAAAATAATTATAATTAATTTTCATAACTTGTTAGTTTAACGTGTTTTCCTCTTTTCTTCTCTCTAACCTTCATTGATTTTGTTATTTCTTTATAGATAATGACGTTTGATACACCAGTGGTGAATCCAGGATTTAGCCAAGGGGGGCTTAGTCTGCAGAGGCTGTCGGCCATGTTGGTTTTAATTTTATAAGAACAATGTTATTTTCAAACCGGTTATATATATATATATATTTTTTTTTATTTATTTATTCATAAGACGCCGATCGTCAAGATATGGGCGAATATGGATTTCGAATGAGTGTGATGAGTGTAGATGAGCGAATGTAGTCATTGTTACAAACTAAGACCGACTATTCCTTAGAAAGTGTCATTAATTAATAGCCCAATGACAAATGAACAGCCGGTGATTATCAGCTGATCCTTCTCAAAATGTATTGACTCTGATTGGGATCGAACTGAGAACCTTTAGCACATGAAGCTGGGATTGAACCAACTACGCTACCGACACCGATCACGTGTATCAAAACTAAACATTTTAAAACGGATATCTTCCAAACAAATTGCATTTAACCAGAAATGAAATTGCACGTTGGAATTGCTTTGCAAAGTCCTAATTAGTTTTATAGAAAAATTATATAGATTATCTAATCTGAAGTTTTTATTTTTGCCTATTTTTCAAAACTATGCGTATGTATTCAAAATATATAAAGCAAACCCGATGCGCAATATTATAACGTTTGAATTGTCAACTCATACACAAATTTTTGTCAATAAATAACGAACAAATATGGATTCGCAGATAACATTGTTCTTATGGGATTATGTCAACATGGCAGACAACCTCTGCAGAGTCTTAAAATATATGAAACCAAACTGGTCCAAAAATAGATGACTCCCCAATTCCCTCCTTACCCTTGCACTCAATACTATTGCCTTGTAAATGGCCACTCTTCAGCTGTCATAAAGAACATAATTATGTCTTTCTTGATGCTTTAGTAAACCACCATCGAAACTCATAGGACATATTTTGATTTTTTTCCTCTCTAGCTTGTTATATTATCAAAGATGGACGAAAGCAATCGAAAGAAAGGGAACGAAAACATATTTTGTTCAGCCAGCACCGTGTTAACGTACATGCTAATACACGTGAGCCAGGGCCAATGTTGCAAAAATCGTAGGCCTACTGTACTTTTTGTAACATCGGTAAAGGAATATCAGCATCCTCAATTTTTATGCACCGCTTAAGAGTCTGCAGAGGCTTTCAGCCATGTTTGTTTTAATCCCATTGGAACAATGTTATTTGCAAATCCATATTTTTTCTAATTAATTGACCAAAAGTTGTGAATAGTTTCATTTTAAACGTTTTGCGTATTAGGATTGCTTTTCATGTTTTGAATACACATACCCCTAGTTTTGAAAAATGGGTGAAAATAAAAAAGTACAAAATAAATATTTTTTATATGTTTATTAAAAACTAATTAGGAATTCGGAAAGCAATTCGAATTCTTGATCAAGTACGATTTCTTTGGAAAACAATTCTTTTAAAAATAACTGTTTAGTTTGGATACACGTGATCTATGTCTGGTTCGAAAATAACGTTGTTCTTATGGGATTAAAACCAATATGGCCGAAAGCCTCTGCACATTCTTAAGTTTAGCTATATCTGGGAGCTTCGACAAAAAAATTTACTATTCAGGTCACCCTATAGCCAAAAGTTTGGGGATCGCGCATAACCAAATTGGGGATCATGACCAAATTACGAAATCAAGTATCCCATAAACAACTGACGTAAAAATGTCATTGAGGGTTTTGATGGGTGGCAAGTAGCCCCATTCTGCTGAAACCAAATTCCTAAAAGGTGAAACTTCGGCACCAAAAAGTCCCCAATCATTGCCCCGTAGTAGGCTACCAAAGAAAACTGATTGATTGCGGGTCGAACTCTTAAGCCTTTGCAATACAATTGTGTGAACAGTTTAAAGTTTTTTCGCCCAACTGTACGAGGCCTTTCATTTGGCTTTATTTGAGAGCAGATGTCATATTCCTGATTTATTTACCCACTTTATAACAAAAATCTGTTGTAGTAAAGTCACTAGTAGATTGTTGATCTAATGTAGTTCCTTCGTTACTGATGATGATATTCTTCAACGGTTTGATGTTTACGTTTACTAACATGAGTAAAGTAACTCGTTAACTGTTTCATCTTGTATTCGTCGAAAAAAGTAAAGCAAAATGGAAACCGAACCAACAACACGGTCTTCAAGATCTTTATAGCTAAAATTCACCATGTATCACAGTCGAAATGAACAATCGGTATGAGAAAATAACTCACCAGTGCACTACTCTTAGTTAAGGTGGGCGTTTTCCAAACCAATCTTGGACTGTGGGCAAATTCAAAGCGCCAAGACAGCACTATACTGTACTTCCAATGCTATTTTACCGTCCACAGGCTAAAACATGCGTTTCCATTTCAACTGAACTGTTCGTAATAATTACCGTATTGTAACACTTTATGTGTGATTTGAAGACGAAAACCTGATCTAGTGAGACATAAGTTGATATTTTGAGTATTTTAATTTAAAATTGCAGAGAATAATGTTTAAAGTATCACATATTTAACTGTAAAAAATTATAAAAATTCTCTATTTTTTTTATAAAAACCAACTAATTGTCCACTAGATCAGGTATTTGTCTATCGTAATGATACTTCAAGTGATACCATTTGATATTTATTACCGACTGACATTGAAACAGAAACCCATGGTTTTGGCATTTTTCGTGGTATGAAACAGCCCCAATGGCATCTGCTCTGTCGTCTGCGACTGGCAATGAAACATTGATGTGTTAATACGGCTACCTATTTATTTTTGTGTTGGCCACAGGTTATAATTTTCTAAATATTAATACTTTTATTTTCTACTTTACGAATTTATTTAAATTGTTCACAACATATTATTTTTTCTGTTTAAAAATTGAATTGTGTAATAATCCACTGTTTTACCTAGTGTTAATTTGACACCCAAGGGGGGCTATAGCCCCACCTAGCCCCTCTCTGGATCCACCACTGTGATATGCTGAACTCTTCCACCCTAATAGATCCAAAGCCTTTGTGAGGTTTATTTATCCATTCAGTCTTATGTATTTATTGTTAGTATACTGGGTGGCCTCCCAAAGTCCAACCCCTCGTCCACGCCGTGGGAGGTGGGCAACGGCACTTAAGTATGGGATTGCTTATTAGGGCGAATGCCAGTGGGGACATGTCCCTGGTACCTCCAAGGTTGCTGGCTCGGTCTGATGAGAACCCTGAAACGGTGACGGCAAACGGGGCTCTGGTGAAGCAGCTGCGTCAGGCCTAGCAAGCCGGTAGTGAAGAAAACAATTGCTTTCAAAACTGTAGACAAGCCTCGGAATAAGATGGATAAAATGATGACGAAACGGAAAAGTCAAAGGTTTAGAATTGGAACACTGAATATAATGACGCTTACAGGTAAAGTAGAAGAGATCGTAGAAGTTATGAAGGAAGGGAAAATAGATGTTATGGGTCTGAGTGAGACCAAATGGAGAGGAATAGGCGAGAAAGAACTTAGAGATGGTTACAAACTGTTCTGGAGTGGAAATAGAAAGAGATCAAGAAATGGAGTTGCTTTCATACTCAGTCAAAATGTGCGAGAACAAGTTCAAGAAGTAAATTGTATTTCAGAAAGATTGATGAAAATAGTACTTAAAAGCAAACGTGAGTCTCTAGCAATAATACAAGTATATGCTCCTCAAGTAGGATGCACAGAGGCAGAAAAAGATGCTTTTGAGTCAGTGCTGGAGAATAATTAAGAGGAGTCCATATTATGATAGGAGACTTTAATGCACAAGTTGGGAAAGAAAGAGAAGGGTATGAGACAGTGTTAGGAGCTTTTGGATACGGAAGAAGAAATGAAGAGGGGAGGAAACTCTTAGATTTGTGTGTTAGAAATGGTCTTAGAATTGGAAATGGAAACTATATAAAAAGAGAAAGTCATGTTATCACCAGATACAGCTGGGATAGAATCCAAAAATCTGTTATAGACTATATAATTGTAGATAGAGAGTGGGGGGAAAAATTAAGAGATGTGAAGGTGATCCCAAGTGTCAGTCTTGGAGGAGATCATAGATTGTTGATTGGAGACTTCAAGTCGGAGGTGAATAAACCTATTAAACTGGAAAGTAGGAAAAATATAAAGTACTGGAAGCTGAAAGAGAATATGATTTGTCAAGAATTTAAAAGTAAAATAATGCAGAAAGTGCCAAGGGACCAGGGAGGAGAAGTAAATGCAGAATGGGAGTACTTTAAAAGAAATATGGCAGAAATTGCTGAAGAAACTTGTGGAAGGTCAACAGGAAAGAGAAAAAGAAAGCAAACAAACTGGTGGAATGAGATTACTATAAAGGCTGTAAAAAATAAAAATCAAGCTTGGAGAAAGTGGTGTAAGAGTGGCACCGCAGATGATAAACAAGTTTATTTACAAAAGAAAAGAGAATGTAGACAAATAGTGGAAGAGGAAAAAAGAAAATCATGGGAAAAGTTTACACAAGAATTGCAAAAGGATGTAGATGGAAATAAGAAAATGTTTTATAACATGATGAAAAACAAGAGAAAAAACACTGAAACAACAACCAAACTCGAGTTAGAAAATGGAAACGTATTGTAAGACCCAGATGAAGTTAAAAAAGAATGGAAAAATTATTTTGAAAACTACTGAACAAGGATTATAAAGAAGAAGCAACAAGAAATAAGATAGCAATAACAGGGAACGTAGCTGATGTAAGCATGAAAGAGGTGGAAGGTGCAATTAAAAGCATGAAGAGCAATAAAGCCCCTGGACCAGATGAGGTGACAATTGAAATGGTAAGAGCTGCGGGACCAGTGGGAGTTCAATGGTTGTACAGAATTTTCAAAGGTATTTGGGATGGGAAAAACTTCCCAGATGAATGGAGTAAAGGGCAGATAGTCCCGCTGTTTAAAAAAGGTAATAGGAGACAGTGCAACAATTATAGAGGTATAACACTGATGGTGCAAATGGCCAAGGTTTTTGAAAGAATTATTCTAAATAGAATCAAAGGAAAAGTAGAAGAAGAATTAAGTGAAGAACAACATGGCTTTAGGAGGAATAGAAGCACTGTTGACCTTATTTTTACACTGAGACAACTGTGTGAAAAAAAATGGGAGTACAATGAACAATTGATACTAGTTTTTATTGATATTGAAAAAGCGTATGACTCTGTAAAGAGAGAGTCAGTATGGAACAGTATGAAAGAAATAGGGATAGATGATGATTATATAGGATGGGTAAAAGAAATGTACAAAGCACATAAATGCTGTGTGAGAACGAATTTAGGTGATACAGACTGGTTTGAGATAAAGAAAGGATTGAAACAAGGAAGTGTGCTATCGCCTATACTCTTTAATATAGTAATGGAAAAGATTACAAGAGCAGTTAAGAAGAAAGTAAAGGGAGAGTTGAATACAATGATTTTTGCCGATGATCTTTTGATATGGGGGAAAACTGTAGATGAAGTTCAAGAGCGTTTAAATGAATGGCACAAGCAACTCAAAGAAAATGATTTAAAGATTAGCAAAGAAAAGAGTGAAATTCTAGTGGTTGGAAGGACTGGAACAATAAATGCAGACATAACCATAGAAGGGGAACCGCTGAAGACAGTGGAAAATTTTAAATATTTAGGAGCACTAATATCGAAGGAAGGGAAATTGAAAGAAGAAGTGACAGCTAGGTTACAAAAAGGTGGAAATTTTTACCAAACGGTAAAACACCTGGTGTGGAACAAAAGTGTACCCACAAAAGCAAAGATGATAATGTTTAAATCATATTATACCCCAATAATTACATATGCATCGGAGACATGGACGATGAATGAAAAAGAATGGAGCTGAGTACAGGCAGGAGAGATGAAATTTTTGAGAGGTACGTGTGGAAAAACGAGAAGAGATAGAGTGAGGAATGAAGATATAAGTGAGGAACTAGGAGTTAGAAGTATAAGAGAAAAAATAGGTCAGAATATTTTACGGTGGTATGGGCACATCAAAAGAATGGATCCAAACAGACTGCCAAGGAAAATGATGGAAAGTAAAAAAGAGGGACGGAGAGCTAGATGTAGACCGAGAAAGAGATGGTTAGAAGGTGTTAAGGAAGAGATCGGAAATAGAGGGTACAGATGGGAGCAGATTGAGGAAGAAAGAATCTGGTCTGATAGAAGAAGATGGAGAGTGCTTGTCAACACCCAGACCCAGTAAACTGGAACGGGACTAGGATATGTATGTATACTGGGTGAGTATCAAGTCCCCCTAACTTCCACAAAAATTTGCTTTTTGAATATGCCATTAAATTAATACTAACACACACTACATTTACAGTGTTTCAATGTTATTAGGGATCACTTAGGGTCCAAGATCAAACAGTAGACTTCAAAATTTAAATGGGATGTGGTCATGTATATTGTTAACTCAGCATCGCTATTTCAAATCGCTGAAAATGGCAGCGCAGTTAGAATTAAAAAATGATGTGTCGTTCTTTAGTTTTAAATTATTTTGTTGTTTTATTTAATTGGTCATCGTCTATGTATTTTCCTAAAACTGCTTCATAATTTAAACAGTCAGTTACCCCCTAACTTGTTTCCAAAGTTTAATTTGCTTTCTGAATATGGCATTAAAGTAATTTAACCCACACGACACTTAGAGTGATTTAATGTCATTGGGGTTGGTCCAAGATCTAGGAGTAAACTTCAAATTTTTAAATGGGTACATCTCATGTGATATCTCATATAACACCACATTTTAAGCTGAAAACGACAGTGCAATCAGAATTCAAACAGAATATATCATTCTTTCGGAATTAATTGTTTTGTTATTTTATTAAATTGGTCATGGCTATCTAAGAAACCTTTTTCTAACCTTTTCATGACATATTTTCTAAGAGCCCTAAAATGCAATAAAAATACAAATATGGTTTTGTTTTAGCCATGAAAAAATCAGTTTTAGTTTGAAAAATACATAGGTGATGACCAATAAAATCAAATAAAAAATAATTAATGACTAAAAAACAACACATCCTTTAAAAATCTGTATGCGATATCGTTTTCAGCTTAAAATGGTAGTGTTAAAGTCATATTACATACATGACCACATTCCCATTTAAAATGTTGAAGTTGACTCCTAGATCTTGAACCCCTAATAACATTGAAACACTCTGAATATGTGTGGGTTAGTATTTATTAAACGGCATATTCAAAAAGCAAATCTTTCATAAATTGTGGAAACAAGTTAGGGGGTAACTGAACTAAAACCATTAACAGATATCTTTTGTTAGGAATAATCCTATTTTATTTTTCAATCATGTTAACTTTCCTGTGATTTCATTACTTATACTTTATACTTAATTGAAAATTTAGTCAAAACTTTAAAAATCAATTTTGTTTTAGATGAAACAATAGTTACAAAATCTTTCAACGTTAACATACACTAATTTTCTTGTCATTATTTGTATAACTCACCAAAGACATCTTTGCCCCAACCACTAGCCACACAGTTTCTGTGGTCCATGTTTTCCCCTTGCTCCGGCAGACATATAGTCGCGACATTAGTGGCCAGCTCGAACGGAGACTCAAGGAACATTAGAGCAATGTCATTGAACAGAGTCCCTGCGTAATAATCCTCATGTATAGATATATGGTGCACTCTTCTCACTTGAGTTGGGTAAGGCTCATTCTCAGTCTGTGTGTCATATTCCCCTGCTCGAACAGTGAGATCTCGCATCCTGTGAAATGAAAATGAATTGAGTTATTCAAATGAAGGTTCTTAATCCCCTATATGCATCTAACATGTACACCTTCGCCCGTCCTCTCATTAAACAGTTTGTGGATTTGTTTCTGGAGTGTGCAAAGCTTAGAAATCTCCTATAGCATTAATTCATTGCAAAGTTAGATTAAAACTTTTTAAGTGCAATAAAAATTGAGACAAGAAAAAATTAGGAGAAACTATTTTCAATGAAACAAGATGTATAAAGCATATAATTATGTATGATATATTCACCATTCTTCTTCTTAAAACCATAATTTAAATAATCAGGTACCACATTTATTTAACAAAATGTAAAATCTTGAATAACACACATTGATGAAGTAGGAGAATCATACAGTTCTAGAGTTTATTTATTGAATGACCCGTCTAAACTTAAGCGCTTAGTGGCATTTGTATAGAGTTCTGATGCACTGTGTTGCCAAGAGTGCTACGTCTGACTACAACAGAAAAACTTACTAGTTGAGGCAGAGAGAAATCTGCTTAAAGGAATTTTTAATTGATTCAAACAATATTACAACAGAAAAACATATAAATAATGTGATGAGAACAGTTTAAAACAATCTTTTATGAACCCAGTTTCAAGATCTGGTTTTATAAATTAAATTTTTTTTTACCTTAGTATTGCCTGAAGATCTTGAATATTTTTCTTTTTTCTTTACTCCAATATATATTTCGCCACTAGGTGTGGCATCTTACAAATTCCAAATTCCCAAGACACCCAGAAAACTAAGCCAAAATATGTAACTATCAACTATACTGACAAACTCACAGAAAAAGTTGGTAGAATATTTAAAAAAGCAGGATATACCCCAGCTTACAAAGTTATAACCAACCCAATACCAACATATAAAACAGAATCCATCAAGCAGTGTCCGGAAAATACAAGCGGAGTTTATAAAATCACATGTCCACCCCCATGCAATAAACAATACATTGGCTACACAAACCGATCGTTCATACAAAGATTTAAAGAACATAACGCTAAACACCATACAAACCCCAGTTCAATGGTAGCAAAACACCTTAAACAAAACCCAGACCACAATATAACATTCTCCGATTCACTAAAAATACTCCACAAAACAAAATCCAAATCTGTAGCCAAAGTTCAAGAAAGCTATCATATTTTCAAGCACATAAATATAGAACCTGACACCCTACTTAATAAAAAAGAAGACTACCATAACTCAATCATCTTTAAAACCATCCACAACCTAGAAGAAGCAAAAAAGAAAACTGGCAACACCTCACCAATTTGGCAACAGCGCAAAACAGAAAACAAAACAATAATATAAAAATTATAACATGTGTAAATGATGTAAATAGTGTTAGTGATTATAAATATTTTAGAACAATATCTCCTTGAAGATGCCACACCTAGTGGCGAAATATATATTGGAGTAAAGAAAAAAGAAAAATATTCAAGATCTTCAGGCAATACTAAGGTAAAAAAAAAATTTAGTTTAAAACAATAAGAAACAATAATGTGATGTCCACGATCATAATATGTTTATTCACATTCAAATTCACAACATCAAACAAGTAGTTTATTAAACAGGTTCATTTAAAGAACTGAAATATGGCAACAATGCAAGACATTAAGGTGTTACTATGTTTGCGGCTAGCTTACACTGCCACGCTGTGTACGTTTCCGATGGCTCCTCATAGTTCCAGCATTTGTTGTAAGAGCACTCTAAAGTCAAGTCATTCAATAAATAAACTATACATGTTCGGTTGCATGCTGATGCGCAACGGTGGTTAGTTAGTAGGTTAAAAATAAAATATTGAAAATAGAATGTAAAAATGATTGTTTATTTAACACTTAATATGAACTGTTATAATTTATATGAATGAATAAAACAATGGATATAATACTGGAAACTAATCTATAATAATTATGAAAGTTAAAAAATGGAATAGAAATGAGGTAAATTAGAAGGAGGACGGAGCTGAGTGCGTCCGTTGCTTCTCGCTTCTAACTTGACACAGATAAAAAATGGAATGAAATGAGGTAAATTAGAAAGAGAATGGAGCTGAGTGCGTCCGTTGCTTCTCGCTTCTAACTTGACACAGATTAAAAATAGGATGAAATGAGGTGAATTAGAAGGAGGACGGAGCTGAGTGCGTCCGTTGCTTCTCGCTTCTAACTTGGCACTGTCCCCTTCCCCCGAAGGGTAGAGGGCCTGGGGGTTCTGACCTTCACCAGCCATGGCGAAGACCCAACAATACAGAATAAATATTTATTTTTGGAAATTACGTAAGTTTAAAATTGAGTTCACTTTAACAAAATACACAACAATTTTTAAATTTGTAAATTGAATAAAATTTACCCCTTTACACAATGTGCGGCTGTAAGCACAACATTGCGTTCAATAAGAGAGCCACCACAGAGATAAACATTATTCTCTGTCTTGCCGTTAACAGAACCTTCACCCAATACTGCTACCATCCAGGGGAACTCTGCATATTGAGCTTCGCCCTCTTGTTGCCGTATGTCAAGATCTCTGACTTTGACCCGCCTCCCACACTCCTCATTAGTACCAGGAGAAGGTTTGTCATGACCCAGGGGTGGGAGGCTGCAGCATACATCCAGATAGTTGCTACATACTCCTTGACTTATTCTGAAACAACACTGACAGATAAAGTAGAGTTTTTCAAATAAGCTACTCAGTTATTCTGTAATGGACGTTACTGTACACTGAGCGTACTTCGACTCACTAATAACCAAATGGAGCTCTTTGATAATTAAACACATCACTTTTTTGTCAGTCAGTCCATGTGACTAATAAAACTTACTTTATTTCTAAAATGTAGAGTAGTTCTAGTCTTAGTGGAAATTTTTAGCAAATGCAAGGACATTATGAAAATACTGAGTTTATTCACGAAGATCTCCGAGTGGTGCCACTGGAGAATTATCCAAGAAAAACTTAATCATAACTTTCTTTTATTAATTCTTGATAGTTACAGTTAGTGTCTAGAACACCTCTTCCAACGCCGGGCGATACTTAACAAAAACAATTCTAGATCTGTAGCGCAAACTTCTATAGAATATTTTGAAAACCCTAAAGTATAGTCAGGTCAAATTTATTAATACGATTATTTACAATTTTTGTTTTTCTTCCTTTTGACATGCTGTCCCTGTTACAGCAAGTGTTATAAGTACATTTGTTTCAAACTTAAATTAAAAAAATAATTATAAATAATCGAGTTTAACATTGATTAAAAAATTTGGAATGATTATGTTATTTTGACACTTGACATTAGTCTACTAGTTTACCGTATCAATCAAAAGTTTACCAATTTAAGTTTACTGATAAATGTTTAGATAAAATATATCATAAATATAACATTACTTTAACTCCTAAAGTTAAAAATAAATTAACTTTAAATTAAGAAATATTAAACAAAAAGAAGCAAGTGAACTGAATTTAAATTTAAAATAAAGAAATCTTATTGGAATTGACAAGTCATATTGCAGTTACAATATTATATAAGGAACATGTAAGAAAAGTTATGAAAATGTTTAATCAAATATTACTGCTCAAATAGTATAGTGTATTGTAGAGATTTCAACTAATTTGTTTAGTTGAGCAGATTCATAAAATATAATTCAATAAAAGTATATCCAGAGAATATTTAACCTGACAATAACAGTATATATTTTTTATCGATAGACTAAATTAAAATGTAAGAACAGTAATAATTTAAACAATAAATGAAGAACGTAAAACAGTTCTATACAGTATACAAATATTTTACACTTAAGTTTTTCTGTTTCAGAATCAAACAAACAATAAATAAAACAAGCTAATTTTAATTATCAACATTAACCTGCTTCAAAATAGATTAAATAAGAAAAAATTCACCTACTTTCTATTATTAAAATGTTTTTTTTGTACATGTTTAATTAACATAGATTTAAACTATCCTTATAAAATGTTATATAATTATAAAACCTACCATATACATTTATATTTTGATGGACTTACGGCTTTGTGGTGGAGGTGGAGTTGCTACAAGGGCAAGACGAATAGGGAGGAGTGGATACTAATCCAACGCCAGACAACAGTGAAAATCTGACATCAACAATGCCATTCCTGTCTTGCGAGATGGTTCTGTTCTGATTACACAGATAGTAGGGTACACACTCACAACTTTGTGTTGGCGTAGTTGGAACTGGTGGCTCTGTGTGATTTACATCGTTGTCACCTACTCGGCCTCTTTCCACCGTAGATGGCACAGAGTGATACCGGACTGCACACTCGATCTCTCGTGGAACTTCTTTGCGAGGAAATTGGTTAGAGGCTTCATTACTGTTTCCAACTTGGCTTGAGACTGTGTAAGCATAAATAGACCACAGTATACCAATACATAGAAGCATTGTTCTGAAATGAAAATTTACGAGAGTGAAAGGTAATTGACTACAATAAGAAAATTGTGTTTAAGTGAATAGAACTAATCAATTGAACAATATTGTCCATATTCTACAGTCAGGTAGGTAGTTATCCAATCCAAACTTCATGATAAAAACGTAGTTATTTTTAAAATATACTGAGGAAGCTTTTAAATGGATTGTTACCTATTTAAATGACAAATTATACTTTTTTATGCAGTGTGGAAGAAAAGTTCCGGAATGGTCAAATATTGTTTGGACCATCACAGATGAAGGTACAAGATTTTGCACATTGCTGCTGGACATAAAAAGCTGAAGCTGAAGTATTGAAACTTTCGAGTGCCGCTATTTTGTTTAGGATTAACATTTTGAGGTTTATTTGCAGCATAATGTTCTACTAGTTAAGACCTCTTAAATGGTATGCACATCGGCCTATGCTGTCATTTAAGATTTTCTTCCGACTCCTAGTTTCTTACGCAAGTAGTGGATCACTGAATACATGGTAAAATAGCTTTTTATGTCCAGCAGCAATGTGCAAAGTGTTGTGCCTCCATCTGTAACGGTCCAAACAATATTCAACCGTTGCGGGACTTTTCTTTCACACTGTATATTATTATGCCTGTGAAAATATTGTAAAAGTTAAAAATAATTTGTATTAAAAAAACTCCAAAAAGTAGACTCTATTAATATGTTGAATACACTAGATTGGTGGTTGATGTCCGCTATTTTATTTTATAAAATATTCATGTTAAGATCATGAAAATAAAACAATGGGCTCTAATTTATCTCTCTGAAAAAGCATTTCTTTAGTTGTTAGGTTATATAGACCTGATTATATTGTGTTTTTCTTTATACAAACTATGATACATAATTAATATAAACTAACAATGTAAAGTGTATTTACTAAAGGGTTATTTTGAAATTATTTTTTGCATTAAATATTGTTTGTGTCATTTTTTACTTTAAAGGAATTGTACAATATAGGCATACTAAGTTAAAAGCTTGGAATTTTAAATTTAATATGTTTTATATTTTCCTTATCCCACCCATAAAAACAATATTAAGATTTTTTTTAATTATCAGTTATCTTACCATAAAATACAAATAATTTATATCAATGATATTAATAACTTACGAAAATAAATAAAAACTACTGTTATATTCGTAAAATATAATTAAAAAAAGAGAAGAAACCAAATGAATGTAACTACTGTAGGCATCTTTCAACAATAGTCATGGCACAGTCAGTGGACAGAGTGGAAGTCCAACAATGTCCTTGAATAGGCATGGAGAGGGGAAGGAGAGTTCACACTGTTTTAGTGAATTACATTTTTAGCAGAGTTTAAGATTGTAAGGAAATTAAATTAAAAAAATTATTAAGTTTAGAAATAATGTATAAAAATAGAAACCCTTCGTACTAGCAGTTAATAGAATTTGATAGTTTTTAAATTAATCAAACACTCCAACAATAAATTATTTTTAGTTGGAGAGGCCTTCTTAAAAAAAGAAAAGAAATCATTAACTATTAGAAATGTGTTTATGTCTTGTTTGATTATATTATTGTCTATTATACATTAATTGAAAAACATGCTCTTGATAGTTAATGAAAAGGATGATCTAAGAGACACATTACTATGTTTAGTGACTTGTGTAAATTTGATAATCAGTTGTGCAACACTTGTCCATGTCCTTGATTAACAACTGATTGACAGTCATGAAATGACTGTGAATGACAACAATTCACACAGCTGGGCATTTCCTGCTGTTAACTCACAGCTACTCTCCTCAGTTGTATAAAGAAAGGCTACTGAAATCAGCTTATCATACAGACTCATAACTCTTTATTAATATGAATAAGATTTATTTATCACTATAGATTATTTACCTAATTGATAAATAAATAATAATATAAATAATATATACTTATTTAATGATATTTTTGTGTGAGAGTTTTCAATGAAGAGGTAATGCAAATAAAGACATAATTTGCATTTTACACTTTAATTAAACATTTAGTTTTTTAATTAGCATAATAAGTGTTGGTATATATACAAAAGAATGTGAATTCCTCTGGTCTGAGGAAGGTGAGCGTGGTTCACCGAAATCGATCACCATAATATTTGTGCATTTTGTACTTGTATTGTAATATATTTGTGCATTTTGTGCTTATATTGTAATAAATTTGTGTTGTGTGACGTTTACTTGTACTGTAATTAAACATTGTTAACATTTTGATAAATAAGTACTGTATATAATGACTGTGTTTCCCTTGAAGCAGAAGACATATGGCACACTTCTTGATTCATAAGAAATAATGTGAGCATTGATAAATTATTATTATTTTTTTCAACATTGCACCATTGTTAATACAGAGCTATTGCTAACACTCAAACCCCAGATGATTTTAAAGGTAAATGCCTAACTTTTACATTTGAACACAAGTTAGTGTAACTTAACATTATATTTATGTCAAACACGCAAGTTAGAAATATACCTAAATACAATCTACATTTAAATCAGATTTCTTTACTAATGCAATCTTGATGCTGCGTAACGTAATTCTAATAGAAAACTTATACTGTAGTCCAGACATCGAAGGGTTTCACCTCAGAAAGTTTTCAAGATGCATAAATTTTTCTGCAAATTTCAAATAAGTTGTAAAATAACCCATACAAAACAAGTTCTTTAGTGCCAATGTGCGCTTCCCGCCGGAGGTGAATCTCCTCCCTCTCAGGAGTGGTAAATTAAAAATTCCAAATAACACCTGGATGTGCTTATTTCAAGCAAAAATTGTCTTATACAGTTTTGTTCGAAAACCCAGTAGTTTTTAGCTATTTGTAAATAAAAATTGCTAGAGAGAACATGATTTTCAACAGTTTTTCACGAATAACTCGAAAATAATATGATCTACCAAAATAATTGTACATATCAAAAATAAAGTTCATAAAAAACAAACAAGGCAGTTTATTTTTTATTGAATTGTGTTCTACCAGGAGAGAGTTATATCTCCTTGAAGATGATTTTTTACTAGCCGTGAATTTACTTTAAGATTCAATATAAAATAATGAATATTGTCTTTTACAAAAATACTTATATGACTTTGTTTAATGTATGTATAAAGAGCTTTAATTTTAACTTTTATTGAATTTTACAGAATAAACATTAATGAAGTTACAATGAAAATAGTCAGGGTAACTAAACTTTTTGAAAAAAAAAAAAAAAAAAAATAGCAACAAACTGAAGCCATTCTAATATAGTTATAATTTAAATGAACAAATAGCAATCACAGGATTCAAACTAACTTATTGGATAGAGCATAATATTTTTTTACGAATGCAAAAGTCCAAATAAAATCTCATTTAATTAATTTTTTTATATATATTGAAACAAGTTGTATGAAAGTTGGGTTATTACTGGGTTATTGACCCACCCACACACCCTATACACGCACAGTGGTACTGACCCACCCGCCCACCCATACACGCACACAGGTACTGACGCACCCACCCACCCATACACGCACAGGGGTATTGATTCAAACGCCCACCCATACACGCACAGTGGTACTGACCCACCCACCTATACGCGCACAGTGGTACTGACCCACCCACCTACCCATACAAGCACAGTGGTATTGACCCACCTGCCCACCCATACACCCACAGTGGTACTGACCCACCTGCCCACCTATACACGCACATGGGTATTGGCTCACCCACCCACCCATACACACACAGGGGTATTGACTCACCCACCCACCCATACGCGCACAGTGGTACTGACCCACCCACCTACCCATACAAGCACAGTGGTATTGACCCACCTGCCCACCCATACACCCACAGTGGTACTGACCCACCTGCCCACCTATACACGCACATGGGTATTGACTCACCCACCCACCCATACAAGCACAGTGGTACTGACCCACCGCCCCATCCATACACACAGTGGTACTGAAAATACACGCACCCATACACGCACAGGGGTATTGACTCACCCGCCCACCCATTCACGCACAGTGGTATACTGACCCACCCACCTACCCATACACGCACAGTGGTATTGAATCAATACAGGCACAGTTATAATTTATCAGAATCAAACTATAATTTAATTTACTCATAAGTATATCACTTATAAGTTCACTCATACTTTAGTAATTTAGAAAGCATACTTTTTAAAATATAAACTATTAAAATAAAAAATAATTGAAAATTAAAAAAATTGCCTTTTTTCTTAAATAATTCCAAAACTAATAAGTATTCGTAAAACGTTGTAAGGAAAACAAATGTAGAGACTTTTCCACTAAATATTTATCTGTTTTAAAAATTGATGTAGCATGAAAACGGAATGCGATATGGCAATTCAAACCATTCCATACTGGGCGAAAAGTACTCATTTCAAAACATTTAAACTGTAATTGTTTTTGAAGGTGAAGGTTTAAAAGAAATAATTTTACTCGAGGTAAAAGTTCATAAAATGTCCCCCTTGAAATGGGTTTTTAATGGATAAATTATCTTAAAATGCAACAGAGTCATGACTAAAAAATGATTCGTATGATTGCAGATTATATAAATCGGAGCATGGCACTTTTTTAAAGTTTGGAGCGCTCCTTTTTTATTAGTTACATATAAAATTTCCTCAAGATACCGATAATACCAAAAGAAATATCAAGTAGGCTATATGAGGATATGTACTTAAATAAAAAATCTGTGTTACATTATCTATATGTAGTATAAATCACAAAATTCATTACAATGGAAACCATTATATAACAAAATCAATTATTTAACTCTAATACATATTAAAATTTATAAAATAATATAATAATAATATTGTATAAAATGTATAAATCTCTATTAAATTTATATTGATAAAGCCTATATTTACAACTACACTTCTTGTAGTTATTTATATGTAGCACCTACTGAGCAGGAACAATTTGTTTTTCAATATAGATATATCAACACTACATTCACTACTCAAAAATACTAATAATTTGTGTTGTGTGACGTTTACTTGTACTGCAATAATTTTAAGAACACATGATCAAGTATGTAAAAACTAAAAATACTAATAAAACGTAAATATACAAAGAAATATTACATTTACAAACATACAGAAGTTGTGTTCCATGATTCGTATCATTTTTCTTCTTCTTTATCGATGACAACACATCTTAGCAACAATCAAAATATACCATCAAATTAGGCATATTTCTGTTATTTCAATGGTTAATAATAAAGATTCTGTCAACTTTGATGTTGACACGTTCAATTATAAAAGATTAAATCATGCACGGTCTAACCGACAAAAATATGCGGGCCACCGCTTAGCGCATAAACTTAAACGACAGAAATAAGTAAGTCACCGCAAGGGGGTTTATTACTTTATTTGTCAATATTTGAATGAAACAGTATTTTGTAAGGGTAGTAACATCTCAAAGGGCCACTATTTCAGTCCTATTATGAAAAAGCATTAGTATGTAATATATTTTAAGATAAATACATCATATATAAGATTTAATGACGGTATTTGTAGAAATTTTAGTAAAAGTGGTAGTTAGGGTATATTAATATCTTAAAACACCTCAATTTCAGTTGTATTATATAAAATAATAAATATTTAACACATCTCATTACAATTATATCCTGCAATGTTTAAAAACATTGTTTTCCTATATATGTGTTTACCCCCTTAAAATAAAAAGCGCAACTTGCACTCATATAACTTTTGAAGTAGAGGGTAAGACGAGCTTAATTCCAAATTTTCAGAAAATTCGGTCTTTTTTTAAAGCTTTCGGAGGTTTTATCTTATTTTCACCTTCAGTGACTGGACTACTGCACAATTTATCATCCTCAATTTCCAAATTTTATTAGCCCTGCAGTAGTGACTGTCTCACAGACCGTATCCCCAATGAGACTGAAAGAGATAGCAATATATACTCCTCAGTAGCTGTCTTAGTATAAAACCGGTACTGAGTCTTCTGCTTTAGGTGCATAGTCTTGTCATTTATAATTTTGAGGTTATATAAATTTACAGTCTGCTAGACCTTAGTCACCAGTCTCGTATATAGTTCACTACACCAGCGTCACCACTCACCATTCGAATACTTATTTCAAATTAGGCAAGAATTATTTTCTTTTCAATTTTAATGCATAAAATCAACAAACTTCTGTATAAAATAAGGTAGTAAGTAAAATTTTTACCATATGAATTAAAAAAATTATCATTAAATCACCTTTTTAGTTTACATATCAACGTCACTGTACTTCCTTATACCAGCATAAATCTAAGAAAAGAGTATTAATTTTTATTTTTATATTGAAAGGGTGAAATATTGTTCTCTCTACCTCTCCCCTTCTATCATTTGTGGTTATAGTTGATAAGTGTTAGGTCTTCTATAGTGAACAATAGTTGTGAAACAAATTTAGTGTATCGATATATAAAGTATCCAGTTCGTTAGGAAATTAAGAGCTCCTTATTCAAACATAGTTTTAAATATAAACGTTGTACATGGAAGTATTATTTTGCGTTATTATATTATATAATAATTAATATATATATATATAATATAATATAATAATTAATATACAGTATATAATAATTAATCTTATAATAATTAATCTTTATTCACTCATTCAAACATAGTTTTAATTATAAACTTTGTGCATGGAAGTTTAATTTTGCGCTATTTTAGAAATAATTAATAACAAGACAGTCATTTGTAATGACTGTAGTTTGCTATCAAAATATAAACTACGAAATGGGCAGTATTTTTTTTATGAACAAACGTTATGTAAATTATACATATTTCCAGCATTTAGTGAAATTAAATAGTTAGTTAATGATATTTATAAAATGGAAGATTTCAGTTTGCCTGAATTTAAACAGTTCAAAGTGTTCATTTGAAAAATTGCAGTTACAGTAATAATAATGTCTATTACCCATTTTATAGTCTCTGTCTATTAATAATGATAAAGTGTCCAAATAAAATACAATTCACATCTGAGTGACTCCTCTCTCTGATGTTTATTTACAGTTCCCTGTGTCAATCACAAAATAGAATATTATCCACCAGGGGCATATTGTCAACAAGTTCAATGGGCTAGTTCTTAATTAAAAACCCTTAATTCACAGAAAGGAAGTGTTTTTAATCAAATAGCACACTTTATTAAGGTAGGCACACATGCATGTACAGTAACCAATCTGTAACTTATCAACATTTCACAACTTTTTACAGTCACTTCACCCAAATAATTGTTTCATTTTCTGAGAATGTAGTTTTTTAGTGGTTTTATTGTTAAAAATTAAAAGTCAACAAAAATAACTTTTAAATTAGGTAATTGAGCTTGAGGCCTACTGTTTTGCACTGACTAGATTTTCTCAGCGTAAACACACAGTAAAAAATGTCTGTTTACCGAACTGGATGGAGAAAAAAAATTGTAATTTCAATCACATTTCATTTATCCCTTTATAATTCAACTTACAGTTCAAAGTTGTTTGTGAATTGTTTTACTTCGGGAACACTAGGTCACTCTTGGTATGATGCTTGCTGTTTAACCAGTGAAGCCAAGCAGCATATAAACAATACTATTGGCCCCTTCCTCTCGTCAATGGTAAGGATAGCTTCCTAACTGGCGAGCCAAGTTAGCTCTGAGAATAACATAGTAACTCTAGACCATGGTGGATGAGTCCAAAGGTGAATTTCAAAGAAACAGATAGCATATAGCACTTCTTACCTATGCACTTTATAAATAAAAAAACTTATTCAAAATCAGTACAGTTTCTGTGAAAATCCAAGAAAATTGCACCACAAGAGGTTTTTAAGTGATTGCCATTTACATTTCCAAAAAATACAAATGAAAATTTCAAATAACTTCTCTTGCTTAGAGAGACGAAAAATAAGTTTACTGAAAAATGAACAGCGAACAAAATACATCCACAATTGTTACTAACTCGTTTCAGACTCCCTTAGTACAGTTTGCCCGTTATACCTCTACAGAACAATTTTGAAAGACAATAATATTTGGAAAAAATAACAGAAATAAATTAATTCTAACATGAAAGTGATAATTGTAAGCATTCATGGTAAAACAAGTCTAAACAATGTAAAATAGATGTTATTTTACAATAGGTTAAAAAAAATTTTGATCAAATGTTGATAACAAAAATTAATGGATTAAGGATGTAAAAGAAACAAAATTAAACTTAGTGTGATCGTATCTAGAAAATAGAAAACAAAGAATAAAATTGCCAATGAGAATCACCATATTAAATTAAAATGAAGGAAAACAAGTTTTTGTGTTTCACAAGGTTCCTCAATATCACTGTACGTGTAGGGGTGGGTGGGAGGGTCAGTACCACTGTTCGTGTAGGGGCGGGCGGGAGGGTCAGTACCACTGTTCGTGTAGGGGCGGGCGGGAGGGTCAGTACCACTGTACGTGTAGGGGCGGGCGGGAGGGTCAGTACCACTGTACGTGTAGGGGCGGGCGGGAGGGTCAGTACCACTGTTCGTGTAGGGGCGGGCGGGAGGGTCAGTACCACTGTTCGTGTAGGGGCGGGCGGGAGGGTCAGTACCACTGTTCGTGTAGGGGCGGGCGGGAGGGTCAGTACCACTGTTCGTGTAGGGGCGGGCGGGAGGGTCAGTACCACTGTACGTGTAGGGGCGGGCGGGAGGGTCAGTACCACTGTACGTGTAGGGGCGGGCGGGAGGGTCAGTACCACTGTTCGTGAAGGGGCGGGCGGGAGGGTCAGTACCACTGTTCGTGTAGGGGCGGGCGGGAGGGTCAGTACCACTGTTCGTGTAGGGGCGGGCGGGAGGGTCAGTACCACTGTACGTGTAGGGGCGGGCGGGAGGGTCAGTACCACTGTACGTGTAGGGGCGGGCGGGAGGGTCAGTACCACTGTTCGTGTAGGGGCGGGCGGGAGGGTCAGTACCACTGTACGTGTAGGGGCGGGCGGGAGGGTCAGTACCACTGTACGTGTAGGGGCGGGCGGGAGGGTCAGTACCACTGTTCGTGTAGGGGCGGGCGGGAGGGTCAGTACCACTGTACGTGTAGGGGCGGGCGGGAGGGTCAGTACCACTGTACGTGTAGGGGCGGGCGGGAGGGTCAGTACCACTGTACGTGTAGGGGCGGGCGGGAGGGTCAGTACCACTGTTCGTGTAGGGGCGGGCGGGAGGGTCAGTACCACTGTTCGTGTAGGGGCGGGCGGGAGGGTCAGTACCACTGTTCGTGTAGGGGCGGGCGGGAGGGTCAGTACCACTGTACGTGTAGGGGCGGGCGGGAGGGTCAGTACCACTGTACGTGTAGGGGCGGGCGGGGAGGGTCAGTACCACTGTACGTGTAGGGGCGGGCGGGAGGGTCAGTACCACTGTACGTGTAGGGGCGGGCGGGAGGGTCAGTACCACTGTACGTGTAGGGGCGGGCGGGAGGGTCAGTACCACTGTTCGTGAAGGGGCGGGCGGGGAGGGTCAGTACCACTGTTCGTGTAGGGGCGGGCGGGGAGGGTCAGTACCACTGTTCGTGTAGGGGCGGGCGGGAGGGTCAGTACCACTGTACGTGTAGGGGCGGGCGGGAGGGTCAGTACCACTGTACGTGTAGGGGCGGGCGGGAGGGTCAGTACCACTGTTCGTGTAGGGGCGGGCGGGAGGGTCAGTACCACTGTACGTGTAGGGGCGGGCGGGAGGGTCAGTACCACTGTACGTGTAGGGGCGGGCGGGAGGGTCAGTACCACTGTTCGTGTAGGGGCGGGCGGGAGGGTCAGTACCACTGTACGTGTAGGGGCGGGCGGGAGGGTCAGTACCACTGTACGTGTAGGGGCGGGCGGGAGGGTCAGTACCACTGTTCGTGTAGGGGCGGGCGGGAGGGTCAGTACCACTGTTCGTGTACAAGATGTTAATGTTGTTTTGAGCAGAGGACTGAAGGTCGGGCTTGTTAGTTAGCTGCAAATCAGACAAACTATATACTTGGCTCGGATCCCACATAAAGATGTACGTCCCTTAGTTGGCCGTTTGGCTATTAATAAATAGCACTTACCTTTTAAATAGCACTTACCGTTTGGCTATTAATAAATCTTAGTTTTGAATGCCATATGTTTTGATTGTTCTGTCACTTTGGCAAATGTAACACAAATACGTAACTGTAATTAATCTAATATAGTACTATACAATTGATTTACCTTTATTAACCTTTCCTATAGTAAATTGACTAAAACATGTTAAATAAATCAAATTCTGTCCTGATACTGACAGAAACAACACTGATACTGCTACATTTGAAGTTGTAAAATGATGGTGTTTTGTCACGAATTATACCATCCAGCCCCATTATTTATAGGCCTTGGCATGTATAGCTACAAAAGACTTCCCTATTCATTGTAACATCCACCGCTCGCTCACCTTGGACTCAGAGCATTTATAAACTAAATTATCTTTGTGCATTTATAAACTTTGTAGAATATCTTTGGTATGATAATTAAAGAATAAATATTCAAATTATTAAAAACTTTCTGGGAAATTATTCCTCAAGTAATTCCCTTATCCATGCAATCATAATGTCATTTTATCACATATCCAAGGTGTGATATATATTTAATAGTATTTTGGTTTATATAAAATCACAAGCCTTTTTTTTTGGAAAAAATCATAAATAATACAAAAATGAGTGTATTTATTTTGTGTAGTATATCATTTGAATGGTTTTTCGAAGTTGTAACAAGAACTCAAGTTATGTCATGAATTTTTGTTATACTAGATGTTCTACTTTGAACCCCTAGAATTCTAATACAGCCAAATATGCCAACATATGATGGAATGAGAAGTCAGTGTATAGATTTCAATACAGTACATTTGAAATTGTATTGTTAAAAAACTTATGACTTCAGTAAATTATGCTGTCATAGTGAGTATCGTGTTCATGATGAATCTGTAAAAACATCAACATTTTCTTATATTGGTCAATACACTGGAATATATGGAAAACATTATTTTGCTACCTTAAGACCAAATTAGATTTTGTCTGTAAAAAACATGTTTTATGGAAACATTTTCTAATAGAAGCAAAATTTTAAGATTATTGCTTTACTGTCATTATTTTATAGTAGCACAATTTCACCAATCAATTTAAAATACATACCTAAATAGTACTGTATAAAATAAAATTTTCTTACATTATTGTAAATAGCGCAACAGAATAAATTGGAATTGATAATTACAACAAAATATAAGTGATAAATAAAACATAAAAGACTAATTTCAAAATCAAAATCAAATAAAAATCGGTTTATTCTCAAAAAAAGAAAAGTACAAAATTAACAATACAAAATATAACTGAAAATTATCCTCTCATGGGCTAAAGCCTGTGCAAGAGGACCGAATAGTTATCAACAAAACTGTTTCCTGGTAAGTGGTAAAATTAAATAAAAAAACACTTAATATACATATTATGAAATAAGCTTCTCATACCAGAGGCCACAGTAGAAAATAACAAATAATAATGATAATAATATCACATCAAAGAGAAGAAGAAACAGAAAAAATATGATTTAGGATTTAAAGTACCAGTATTACAAAGGGTTATTCATGAGGTTCTCCACTAACTTATACACACATTATACTTGCAAAAATAATGAAAAAATGTTATATGAGCAAAGGTCAAAAACTGCTTCGTCTTGTTAGTTACAGCTAGCAAAAGATTTCAGCATGATTCCTGGGCAAAGAGTGAAATAAAACAACTGAACGAACTTCTGTAACAGTAAATAAAGTGAAATATTTGTATTTGATGTATTTTGACCTGGAAAGGCTACTGAAATTGATTTTAGAACTGTACCTTTTGAAGTTTTTGAGTAATTCAAGATTAAATGCAAGAAATTTGGGAATGAAATCAAGTTTTTAAAGTTAAATGTACAATAACTTTGTTGAATGGGTAATAAATACATAAAATATTTAAAGACTTACTGTATAGGATTTAAATCTAAAAAAATGAATTAATATGTTGAAGGTGGAGCTGTATTGGTTTTTTGTATAAAGTTGTTAAAAATAGCACAATTTAAAACCAATATTTAAAACTTTATTTATTAACTCACTAATAAAGTTTTAAATATTATTTTTAAATTGTGTTATTTTTAACAATTTATAAACTGATGTAACTTACGTCAAAAATAAAACAGAAATAAGTACAACATTTCAGTTTTACTCAGTATACTACATTAGTAATTAAAAAAAAATTATTGGGATGGGTCAACTGTGCATGTTAAAATAAAAGTAGATCTCAAAATGAGGCCATAATTACTAATAATGTTGTAGCATTTTTACATACTGCTTTTGTAGTATTTTTTTTTTTCAAAACTTCCCTCTGTCTGCCCATCCGAATCTATAATATGGTCAATAAATTAATTCTTCACAAGAATTCACTCTTGTCTCTACAAAAAAATGTTAACCCATATCCAAATGCAATAATAATCCAATAGATAAACCTCCTAATTTTAGGGACCAAGAGTGAGGCTTTACATCACCAATCATCTGTCCAGGAAATTTAATATTTAAGTGAGCAGTCTCAGCATGTGAAAAGTGGGGAGATGCTATATCACGTTGGATGGGGTGTCGTCTAAGATGTGCAGGAAAATCCTCAAGGTTCTGCGGCAACTTTTCTTCTGGGAAATGCAAATTTAGGAATCCAGGTTATACAAACGGTTCAATCAGTTGATTGTGCAAAAAACCACAATAGAGTGGCAAAAACAGTGTTGAAAGTTCTTATGAAGATTTTCTTATGTCAATGAGTATTCATCAGTACTGGTATGAGTATTTATATCAGTTGTTAAAACATCCCAAATGAATTGTGCCTCATGATTAATAAAATATGCTTATAGTGTTGTTCCTTAAGTCTTCAAACAGTTGTGAAATTCCAAGCTGACCTCCCCCCACCCCCAGCTGTTTAAGGTCAACCTTTTAATTGCTGTTGTGTAACACTTTATGTGCAAGTGTAGGTGGGTCAATACTACTGTACTTAAAATTGTGGGGATGGGGTCTATGGTCCCTCTACTGAAACTCGCCTACCAAGCTGAAATCTTTGCCATCCTCATCTGCCCCAACAAGGGCTTGCAAACAATAAACAGATCTGTATCATGTCAGGCAGTTAAGCTTCTCTAAAAGCACTTGACTCCTTCTAATTTATCTGTGTGTGCCTTGGAACACCTCAACAATGTTCAATTGACGTGGATTCCAGGGCACAGCGGCCTCAGAAGCAACGAAAAGGCTGATCCCCTTAGTAAGAAGGGAGCGATGACTTCATTCATAGGGCCTGAACCAGTATGTGGCATTGGACTTAACACTGCCAAGAATGAAACACTTACCATGGTGAGAGGACACAGCCCCTATGCTAACCAAATCACTCACCACAATGAATCAAAATGACATTTCAGGAACATTTGGCAACAATAGACATCTACATAGAAGACATCAGATGCTGGATTTTTGGTGAGGTTATTGAGTCTGCCAAACACCTGTTGACATATGTGAAGCCAATTATTTTGGCTCAAGCCAAGCTGGAGCTTAGGAGAATATCTGGGGTGGAACTTTCAAAGAGGAAAATGGTAGCATTTTAGAATTAGTTAAACCACTCAGAATTCGAGTAGAAAACCCATTCGAGTAGAAAACAGGGGAACACAATAAGCCCAAAGGTTGATATGCAATTAGAGGTAGCTTCAGGTCTCTTCTTCACTCTCAATTAAGTAAACTAAATATTACTCTACGTGTTCTGCAGTTTTCAAAGGGATTCATCCTAAACTCTACACAGTCCGCTCTTCTTCCCATTATGCATTTTTGTGAAGTCCCTTGCAGCCGTTTGTGGACCCAATGCGAGCTTGAGTCCGTCTGGCATGTTGCCAATGACCTGGAAGTTGACCCTTCTTGCTCAGATTGCCTCACTCTTTTGACTTTCTAGGACTACTGTTCTGTGAAACACCAGGCTAGTGAATTATATTTCAGGCATGCTCCTTTACACCATTGTAGTTAAAGTCATCCACTGAAGTGGATTTGTTGAGGCTGGACTGATTGACTTTATTTTGAGACTTTTCATGAAGATGAAAGATTTCTTTTTAAATATTATTGTTAGTTTATTTAGAGACCAAGACAAATAAATGTTTTGTGCAGCTTAGTGGCATATCAGCTATGAGTACGTCATTGTGTAGGCCTCCAACATTGGGGCTTTGTTTAGTTCCCAGTTGTTTGTGTGAGAGGAGTAGTAGAAAAAGGTTAAGTATACAATGTATATATTTTGACACAGTTATTTTATTTCTACGATTATATGGATATATTTTCTAGTAGCACAAATTTATTTTCATTTTGTGTGTTGCAAATGTTTAGAAAATTTATGAAAGTAGAATTCTATCTTTTTGCAGTCATGTTACCGTTGTAGTCTAGTTCATTTTTGTGGTTACTAGTTTTGTTTGTATTTATTGAGAAATATAAACATACAGGGTTTAAAGAAATACTGTTATATTATCTATACAAAACAGTTTATTTGGTACACAACACATTTTTTGTATGCTTATAATTTTAGATATAAATAATAATAATAAAAATCTAATGTACTGCACCAGAGTATTTTTCACCAGATTTTGAGTTGAACTGTGCTTAAATAATACATATGTTAGTGAGTGGGAAGGGGGCTGTAAATGTAATATGTACAGGTGGAGTAATATGGAGGGCTATAAAGTCAGCATTTAAAGTATTTGAGTAATTTGATATTTTACTGAAAGTAAGAATGATCAATGTTCCATTCCTCTTAAAAAAAGAAACTTCCCTGTGAGGCTTTTGAAAATATCCAATAAACAATGCTATGGTATGAATTTGATTTACTAATCGACCAAAATAGTTATAAATTAAATAAAATATAAAAATAGTTACAAAAAAACTCCTGTAAGAGTTTTGTATATGAGGGCTATTTAATAATTCAGTGACTTTTAGAAACTCCCTTTGAGAAAATAATGGGTTTTCTCGAGGCTCTCAAAATATGTGTTTGTTGCAGTGATTACATCTTCATTTGACCTCAATCTTTAACCGCCCAGCAATTTCTTTGGGTTTAGAAACAGGATACAGTTGCAGGGGAATAAATCGCCATTGTGACTAGACACGTTTGTATTCATGTGTTGTCTTGATAGAACAGCACTTTCATCTTCGCCAATGTCATTTTCAAATCAATGTCGAATCTGTACTAAAGCTCTGAATAATATTCACCGGTGATTGTTTTACACTTCCCAAGGTAATTGATGTGAATAACACTGCAAGTATCCCAAAATCTTGTGGCCATGACCTTGTCGGGTGACAAGACTCATCTTGGCCACCTTTGGTCCATGTTCACCTGACAAACCTACTGTTTAGACTGTTTCTTGGTCTGGTGTATTGTGATGGAGACAAGTTTTGTCCATGGTTACAAAACTGTGCACAAGCTCGTCCATATTATGGCTGAACATCACTAAGTACTCCTTTGAAATGGTCACATGGTTGTACTTATGATCAAGTGTCATCTATCGGATAGGTTGTCATGTCCAAATATTTATGTAAAATGTGATGTACTTGTTCAGTTGAAACACCTACAGCCTCAGCCACCTCAAGTACTATCTTCCAATGTCATTATATAGATTTTATCTACGGTTTCTGGTGTGATGACCTTTTTTGGGCAACCTGAAGGTTTGGCGTCATTAGTCTGGTACGACCACAACAGAACTCTGTAAACCACTCCTTGACCATTGAAATGGATGGTGCAGAGTCTACATAGTATTTATCAATTATTTCCTTGGCTTCAGTGATAGTCTTTTTCTCCCAAAAATATAATGCTTTATCAGTATACGAGGTCGTCTTCTTTTCATATTTCACATTTCAAGGACATGTTCTCATTTTGATTTTTCATGCCTTAACACATTTGCTGCAGCGGTTGTTCCGAAACAGCCGCATACAGGGTGCCAGGAGCGAACGTTGTTCTGGAACAACCTGTGAGGCTAAGCTGATTTAACTTTATCCTAACTTCCGATTTTGTTAAAGCGTTTTTGAGGTTATGATTGTTCAATTAAGTGATGTACACACGTGCTACAGCAGTGATAGTTTCTAGTTATCTATATTTCTGTGCCAAGAATAGTAATTTAAAATGATTTATAAAATGTATAGCACTTAGGGTACAGCATTGACCTGAACTGGATCAAATCCTAAACTACTATATATTTCACAATATTTGTCATTACCCATTCGTAGTATTAATATTAAAAATAAAATCCCCAATATATATTATAAATCTTAATTCCAGATAAATTATTTTAACTTTTATTTGATTTATTTTCTTTTTACTTTAAATAAAACTTCACTCGCCATTCACATGGGATTGCAAACCTGTGCGTGAACCTTATTCAATGAGTGAAGTACCAACCGTTGGCTCAATGGGGATTCGAACCTTAGACCTTGCCCTCCACAGTCCGAAGACTTAGCCACTGAGCCACCACGCCGGCAAAGGCAACTATTTAAACTCACTGTTGGATTCGTCTAAAGGCCTAGGACACTTGTGAGCTGTAAATGCCAAAATTATTACTAAAAACTACTATTAACACATAACAGTACCTCAAGCAAACCAAATTGTTAAAATAAACACAGAAGTAGCAATCACAACCACAACCACAAAGGAAGCGTACTGAAGAAACACTGGGACTCATCACTGTGTGCGGACAACAAATTACGTCTCTCATGAAGTGTGGTAACACACTAATCTCATGTTGTTGTTAAGAGCAGCGAATGTGTTAACACGTTCACTTGTTAAATAATACATATTTAGTAATTTGTGTGACTTTTAAAATGATAATCGTTATATGAGATTGAAGTGACCACATAGTGTTCTACATGTACGCGTCACCGACTTAGATGTGTCTCCTGTGAGCGTAACACCACCCGGGCAGTGCCGTCATAAATGACGCCTTATCCGCTCAAATGGGATCAGAAACCAATTGTATTGACGTCAACATCATTACTAATATCTAAGGTAAACAAAACATGTATATTTATTTTTTGCACAGTCAAAATTATTTTTAGCGAGCAACATATAAAGTTGCACTTTTCTTTAAGGCAGGAACAAACATCATTGTTCCTCGAGTCATCTTGGACATATTTTCGAAAAAAATCTGTCTTCTCAAAATGACCATTCCAAAACAGATCCTGCATAGACCTTAATATTATAAATTATGGTTATATAATATTAAGGCTTACATAAATCTTTTTTTTACTAAACAAACATTTTCTGCAAAATTTAAATATGTTACATATAAAACTACTGTATGTTTCTAAAGTTAATTATGTTATCATTAGATTAGTTGATCTTGCATAGTGAATTTTATCATTTATCAGTATTTTCTAACTCAGCAATACAATATTGTTATAAGTTACTAAAAAGAATTGGCAAACATCATAATTTACAGTAAAATTGACTACAAGTTTTTAAAACATATAAAACTGTTAACGACAATTGAATTTTGATTTGCACATTTTTATGGTTTTACTCACATTTGGATTACAATTTAAAAAAAATAATTTTAATAAATAAATTAACACATTTTGTGGCAGTCGACCGCTGGCGGGGGTAGCTTGCTTGCGCGCGCAGCGGATCGATCGCCAGCGGTCGACAGAGCAATGCTGCCTTGTAGGCTTCAGTACGGCCTAGCCACTTGCCTTAGAAGGGTCGGATTTGCGCCGCATTATAGCCTGTTTCTCGTGTCACGTTTAGGTGTTTTTCGTTCGTGGATCGCGTCATTTTGAGCCAGTTGGCTACAATAGACAATGTGTACTGGATGGATGGATGGGCTGTAAATATATGTAAATAGAGTGTGTGTATATAATTGTGATGTATCGAGTTGTGTTTATAACTATTGTCACTGTTCTAATGGCGGCAGGCGTCTCGCGGGCGCATGGGTTTCGTTGCGATGTGCGGCTCCATCACCGACGGACGATCACTTCGGAAGCCCCGATCTACCAGAATTGAGGCCATAAACTGGATTTGGTGTATCAACCCTGTTTCCTGACTATATAAGGTATTGTTTTGGTACAAAATATTATTTTAGTATCTGACATGTTTTTAACTTATTTTTTCAGCATCGAATGGGTTAAATGTGTATTTCGGTTATAACAAATAGTGATGGAACAACAAATATTTTGTTAGCAATTATTTGAAGTTTTCTTCCTTTTTCCATTTTTTGAAAAGGGGTATGTTAGGTATGAACCTCCAGGCTAATAACTTACGAGCCGCCTCTGGTACATACTATCACAGAGATGTTTTGAGGAGCTTTTTTGAGGTTTATTTATATTCTTAGAACTGTTTTTGATTATTTTCAAGTAACTCTGATAAGAGTGAAAATTAACAAGAGCATTAAGGTTTTTATTGAAACAAACTATAAATACAGTTGATAAACTTGTTTATTCAACTTCACTAAAATAGTTGATGTGAACATCTACTATATAAATATACTATACAATCAGTCCACTACTTCACCCAATCATAAATACATATGTACCATATAATACATAAATACATAACACTCTAACTAGGTAACAAAAATATGATCTTGTCATTTATAATACACATTTCTACAATTTACGGACGAATGGGACTTACATTCTCAATAATGAAATAGAAATAACAGTACTGAAGATAAAGCTAGAAAATTACTAAGCAAAAGGAAAATATGTGTGATACAGCTAAGTGACACAGTACTGGGTGTTACAAAAGGGCAAATTAGTAAAATATATCTAGTTAATAAATAATATTAAAACTGAATTGAAAATATAATTCATGTTTCAAAATAACCCAAGAACACTTCTCAAACACTATATAAAGTAAAAACAAAACAGAAAAAGTTCTGATAAAAATTAAAAATTATATAATTAAAAAAAAGTAACTAAACAGAATTTGAAGTATTTAAAATTGGTTTTTGTGGAGTAAAATATTACTATCTACGATAAGTTCAAATGGAAAACAGGAACATAATACGCAGAAATTGTAAATGATTAGGTATTTGTTAAAGATGTGTAATTTGATCCTGTAGCACTTCAACTTGAAAAACATAATGCAGATTCAAATATATATATATATATATATATATATATATATATATATATATATATAAGTGTTAACTAAGAGATTAATTTTAGCAGGATTGTGAAAAACATTTATCCTCAGAATGTTAAAAAAGTATATAAAATGTCTCCAAAGAAAAATAAAATTTCCACTTTTGTTCTGTTTTATGTATTTCTATTTTTTATTCAACGCTGTCATCCCATCCGTCTCGGCGTGACTGCTACCTGTTGGCCGGAGATTGTCCCGTCACAATCGAAGATAAGCCTCCAACATTTCTACAAAGAGCTTATTCATAATGACTTTGCCTTCTCTGTGGATATTTGACCAAAAGCGCCTGACAGCGAGGTCAGCCTGCCTGAGCGCTGGTAGACACAACAGTAGACTGCACACTTGTGAAGCCCCTGTGCTGCCGCCCCTGCCACATCAGACAGAGATAAACACTCAAGAAACACAATCAAGTATATACTATGTTCATTTAACATTTGGGTAGAATCACTCAAACCTTTTACTACCAGACTCAAAACTAGAGGTGTATGAGTAGCTTAAATTTTGAATTTTTCAAACTCAAACTCTTTAAAATAACTAAAAAAATCGAGTTGAGTTTTGCCATACTAATCTTAGAGCGTAAAAGATTCTAAGACTGACAATTTCAGACAGATTTAATTAAATAACTTTTAATCTGAAACAGAAACTACGTATGAAACGTAAACTGAAATTGAAAAGCTATAATAATTTGAGACAGAATGCCCGGCACAGTTTCGTTCCGACACCGTGAATAATAAAATAATAAAATAACGATTAATGTTTATGCTACTTCAGCACATCGCCGACTCGTCAATTCCCAATATAAAATATACTGCTAGCCATGGATTGAATTCAGATTTGTTATCTCCATTTTGATTGAGTTTTTGTTGACGTTTACACTAGAGATGGTGGGAATTACAGTTACTTTTCGATAACCTGTTACATAATTCCATTATGTTGTGGTAACGTGTTACAATAATCTATTATTATTCTAACCTATTACTCTTGACACGCTGATGTTCCAGACAGTTATTCTGTTATGGCCTGACGTTATTTAATGGCTTGAAATCTCGTTACGGCTGGTCTAGGTAATGATACAAGTTATAAAAGGTTATGAAGTTAAATCTGGGTGAACTCATCTCAAACTGTTATGAGATTGCCACTCCTTAATCAAAACTAACTGAGATGTTGCCAGCAAATAGTTAACTCAATAATTAATAAAATATACAAATAAATATTGTATAAAGGTGATTAACCTACACATTTTATAATTTATAATTTTTCTATAAAAATTACTTAATAAACTTAATTCTGTGGTATATAGAATTTTAGATACTGTAATACAGCTGTAAGCTGTCCGTTAAATCCAAAGTACGTTAAATCGGGGTGCGTTAAATCGAAGGTTTATTGTATTGTGTAACTACTGTTTTATGAACTTGTAGGTTGAACTCTTCATTGAACAAAAGCATTACACAAAACCCATACTATCCTAGTGTTGCCATATGGTTACACAAAACATGTTTTCAAATATCAGCTGGGAAATCTTTGCCTAAGCAGGTTTAAGTTGGCCAGCTTGTCACTAGTCATCAGAACTAGCTCGAGAACACATTACACTCTGCCTTTATGTGTTTAGGTAATGTTACTTAAATTTGTTTGATCACCTCAACCATGTCTTCTCACTTTGAGTAAGTATAAAATGTTGTTTTATTTATGTTAAATGTTCAATATTTGCATTGAAATGTAATTAGGGATAGTTTAGAAGCACAGTTTATTACTATAAGTGTCATTATAATCTTATAAGTATTCGTCACAAGCTTACATTTTCGTGTGTTGCCATATTACCTTATAAATTAAGAAATATGGAAATGAAACAATTTAAAAAAATTATATGCAACTATTTATTAGAAGAGTGTTTGTACAACATTGAAGATTATTTTCTAGTGTCCTTTAACCTAACCTAACCTTTAAAATTCAACTGTAATTTATATGTAGATTTAACTCAATTTTTATTATATTTATTATATTATACCTCATTTGAGGTTTGATGCAATAAACATTATTATTATTATTATATGGCAATGCTAGGACATTCCAATACCAAAGCCGATTTTATTAAAAGTGGAGTGTAATCATTAAATTTTATCTTCCAGAAGAGGACTTACACTACAAGAAGCAATAAATATTACTGTAGGATTTGCACATTGTAACTTTACCTACAGTCTTTAATAGGTCTTTACCTACAGTCAAATTGCATAATAGACTGGAGGTGCAAAGTGCAATTAGTACAGTCTATTATGCACTAGTGAATCAGATGAAACCCTTGCACTTGATTCTACTTATATTGCACCTCCAGACTCCGGAGCACTAACAGATGAGGATTTGGCCGAAGAAGATAGTGGAGGGCTGATTGAAAATTTATCCAGCAAACATCTTTTAGCCAATGCTGAAATTAGACTATCAGATAACACAGTTATAACCACGCCTGCTGATTTACATAAACCTTGATTTAAATAAAGCATGATAGAATATTTAGGAAGACATGGGTGCAAACAATTCATCAGAGGAAAACCTGTTAGATTTGGGTTCAAAATATGGTCTATGAATACGCCTTCTGGTTACCTTATAGACTTTGATATATATCAAGGTAAGGCTTTGAATAAGCCAACAATGTACGAAAAGATTTTTGGTAAGTCAGCGTGCCCTTTGGTAAAAATGATTGATGACCTTCCCCCTGAAAAAGCAGAGCTACCATATACATTTTATTTCGATAATCTTTTTACTGGATTTTGACTTCTAGAATACCTTGGAGCATTAGGACACTCTGCTATTGGAACACTGAAGGAAAACCTAATTCCAGAAAGCTGTCCGATGCTAGGTAAAAAACAAATAAGAAATATAGAAAGAGGTCACCATGATTATGCTCATTGTATAGACAAAGGTATTTTAGTTTGTAAGTGGGTTGACAATGGCTTTATGTCAATTGCATAAAAATTTGCTGGAGTTGATCCAATAAAAGGTGCAAAGAGGTACTCTCAAACTGAAAAGAAGATGGTCCAAGTGTCAAGGCCTGCAGTATTTGAAAGGTATAATAAACATATGGGCAGCACTGACAGAATGGATCAAAATATCTCTCAGTACAGGATAAGTATTCGATCCAAGAAATGGTATTGGCCAATTCTTTCATGGATGATAGATATGGCTGTTCAAAACGCATGGCTGTTAAGAAAATAAAGTGGCAACTTACAGCTTCAACTTACATTTAGAAAGGATTTAGTTACTACAAATATGCAAAGATATGGAGAACCTAGAAAAGGTTCTGGAAGGCCAATATCTTCCAAACAATCTATCTCTGGTAGTAGAATTTCTGATTCCAATGCCATTCACTATGATGGCATCAACCACTTAGTGACTAGCACTCCAGAAAAGAAAAAAAGATGTGTTGGAGAAGGTTGCACCTCTATTATGAGGAAAATGTGAAAAAATGCAACGTAAATTTATTAGTTCAATTGTGTATTAATATTAATTATTGATACTTTATGTTGAATAATCAAATGCTATATAAATAAATACTCATTACTGTATGTATTATATTAATTATATTATTTCCTTATTATTATACATGTTCTATTATGCTATAGTAGTGGAATGTCCTAGCGTTGCCATATGGCAAAAGGATATTTCAAGTATCCTCATAGTGAAAAAAATGAAAACAATTCTTGCCTATTTTAGAGAGTAATGTCTGTAATACATGCAAAATATTGTGTAAAATAAAATTCAGGATAATATGGTTTAATAGTTTTTGAAACTTGTAAAAATTTGTATGCTAACTACAGTGGGAAGTAAAATAAAATTGATTTTGTGACAACCAATCTCTTTCCACACCTTCCATGTCTATTATTGCTGTATTCTTTATATAATACAGATTTGATTAAAGTTTATAGATCAACTAAGCATTAAGGCTATTACATGTTTTTAGCGCCAGATTGAAATTTTGTTTGATCTCAATATTTTTAATTTTTATTCATAATGTGAATTTATTTTAGGCCTCATAAATATTAAGTTATGACAAATATTTTACATATTGTACACTTCATTTAACATATGTCTTTATGAATATTTATATTTAATCACTGATACAATTATTTCATAGATTCTAAAACAATTTTCCAAAACTTATCATTCAACAAACTAAATAGTGTTAGAACGTATTGCTTATTTCATTTCGGTGTTTTCATTTTTGAAAATCAAAGGTTACTCTACTTGAAAAAAACTCAAACTCGTAATTACGACTAAAAACTTGATTTGAATCTGTAAATTGCTACTTCAACACCCCTAATAAAAATACAGGAATGTCACAACAGAGGAAATGTACAAAACTCAAAGACTTAATTCCTGATCATGCTTCAGAGTACAGTACTAATTTTGTATATTTAAACATAAATTTACACTCATCTCGTGTAAAAAATTGGGCACATGCTTTGAAACACATATCTTGACTAAAATATTACTTACGGTTTCATATCAGAGCAATTCCTTTTGTAGGCAACATTCACTACTGAATACTAACGACACAAATGGTTTCAACAATACAACACTTGGTAGCTTGGAAATTACAATATAATTTCAAAAAAACAAAATAAAATGATCAAAATATTGTTGTCATTCTTTTTGATCTTAGATTTTATGATGGTAGATTTTTAATTATTAACTAAACGAAGAAAAAAAAAAAAAACAAACAATTTCATGAAGTTAACTAACAAAAAGGCATCATTGACTAAAGTGATAAATATATATACAAATAAAGTTAAGACAGTTAACATTTATTTGTCATTAAATAAATATGTATTGGAGGATTTTGGAAATCAAATACTTAAAGGTATTTGAATTTATTTAGACTGTTAACTAATTTGGAAAACCTCGTTATTGAGTTGTACAGAAATTAAAATGTCTGCAGTATACAGGGGGGGGGCAGAGGAACTTACTTATTTGGTTACTCAAGAAAAACAAAATACGTACAAACACATATTATATTCTGAAAACATCATAAAGAACATCATTGGAAATTTATGTTTACCTGGTTTTAAAATTTATGTCAGGCAAATAGCGTCGATTATTTTGAATATACCATCTCAGTTGATTTTGAAAGTTAATTTGAACTCTCTGCAGCATATCCACTGGTATGTTGGCATATCCATTGATGAAGTTGTCTGGGGTTATGTGGGCTCCAATAACGCATGTTCTACTTATTTACAAATCCTGAAAGATGGAAGTGAGCCTCATCGGTGAAGAAAACTATCACGTCCTGTGGAATGTTCAGTAGCGCCTCACATGCATTTTCTCGGGCAGCAAATTCACGAGAGATGAGAACCTGTACCACTGCCAATTTGTAAGAATGAAAATTCAGTTCCTCATGAAGGATTCATCTGATTGAACGAGCAGACATTCCAAGAGTACTTGATTGTTTATGAGCAGAGCACTTAAAAATTGCAAAACAAAACGCCTTACCATGTCATTGTTTTCAGGCGATCTTACTGTTTGTGGAAGACCAGGTATTTTCTTCTTCACATCACCAGTTTCTCGGAAGTTATTCACCCATAAAACAATTGACTTTCGGCCAGGAGCATGGCCACAGGGCACAATATTGAATCCGGCATGGAATGCACGTTGTGTAGTGATAATGGAACGATCATTAGAAAAGTACGCTTCAACTGCGAATGCGCTTTGCATCTTCGTCCATTCCAAGATGGTGATTGAAAAGAGTGGGATCAAAACTTTAAGCCACACCATCTCGGATGAACTTGCTTCTACCCTTACAACAGCAGTCGTTGCTTCAGTACTGCCAACTGAAATAAGCAAGTTCCTCTGCCCTACCTTCTACTAAAAAAAGTGTTAGTTCAAACACATTTCTTATTTTTCTGTTTCAGCTAAGTGCCTCTGAGGCAATTGGAGAACATGGTCAAGGTACTATTAAGAAAAAAAGCGGTTCATAAATTTATAGACAGAGATTCATGAGGAATTATCTCAAAAGGGCAGACTGACTTATATACAAATTTAAAATTAGATACCTGATAACTGAGACACATTCGGTGAGGGCAGTAAGAATTGACTCCCTGAACTTTTTGGGTGCCACCACTTCATCCAACCTGACGTCCGAATTGGCCAATACCAGAGCCTTTAAAAGGTAATATTCTTCCTTGGCCATGTGAACATCCTCTATCCTCTCAACAATATGAATACACTGAAACAGGGGAATCAACTAGATAAATAAAAAGTTAAAACCTGACTTACCAAAGAACAGCTAAAATTGTGTATAATTATAATGCTATACCTGATCCTTTGTTAATTGTCGACTGAGATTTAACTTTGGCACAATCAAACAATGTTTACTGAATACAGATACAGTGTTAGTCACCCAACCACTCACCCATACAAGTACAGTGTGTTGATCCATCCGATCCATCCACATACCCATACATGTTCAGTGGTATTGAAATCTGTATATGAATCTGTGTCTTTTGTTGTGTAAAATATCTTTCTATGATGTAATTATTTTTATATTATTTAATTGGAAAAAAATAAACTTATTATGATGAAAGATACTGGGTGGACTTAGATCGAAAATGTCTGTACTGCAGTTAACAATCCCTGAAGAGGTGATTAACACAGTAAATACAAAACTTGAATAGAGCTCGGCATTCTGTATTAACACTGCAATGGTCGTGCATGACACTTTTGTTCTCCACGCATTTTGTCTTTTGTTATACTAACACTTGGCAACACTGTCGACCTTGAGCAGCCATGTAACTTACCCTCACACACTTTTCCGTGTAGTCGCTCTATTCGTGCTGATTTATTGTAGATGGTTAGAACTTATTTTCCCGAGTAGACTACTATTGAGTTCCATGCGAGTAATAATATAACTAATGATTCTAGTTCTAGTTTTGTTGTTATTTATTTTACTTTTATTTTCTTTTTTTTGTTTAGTTCAAACATACTTTATAGATCAGAATAGACCAAGAAGAATTAAGAAAGTGGTTAACAGGAAAAGAAAGTGACAGTGAAAGTATATCTGACATGAAGATTCTGAGGAAATTGAAGAAGATTCGGTTGAATAAAAAGTCAAGCACAGTGACAGTGAGGAAGGTTTTGTTGTTGCTGAAAATGTCCAAACAGAAGAAGAAGAAGACACTAATGGTGAAGAAAAAGCTCCACAAACTCATCTAAATACACATGAGTTTTACATTGGTATGAAAAAAGTATTAGTTTCACAGACTCATAGGCTCCCAAGGTACAGCTAAAGATGCAAAATAACCACATTGAACCACATGTTTTTATAGTCAGATTAATGATGAAATGCAGAGCGAATTGTCGAGGGAACAAATATTTACAATTTACATAGATAAAGTAAGAGAACTTTTCAAGAGAAAGGGATGCAAAACAAGCTGTAGTTTTTTTCATCTATTTTGGCACGTAAATGACTGACACTGTCACATAGTGCTTGCACATGAGCGTTGTGTTTACGTTATGTTTGATATGTTTTTTAAGTTTCTATAATATTTAATTTTATCAGCTTTTTGGCAATTTTTATTGTTTTATGACTTTTGACTTAGTGACTTTTACCAATAATAATTTTATAAATAAATATATAATCGCATTTTTTGTAACATTTATCGTTACTGATACATCATAGTACATAATGTACTGTATATATGCTAAATTTCGCATTTGTCAGATTTCAACAATTGCTTGCCATGAAGGCAAGTGCACAAAATTTTGCATACAAGTTTGTAATTATATAAGGAACATAATAATAACAATTTTTATAGTAGGCCGATGCAATTTTTTTGAGTTATAAGGGTTCAAAGTTAACTTTTATAAAGTTTTTAGATGTAAATTTTAATAAAGTAAAAAGAAATATATACATTTAAAAAAATATTTTTATTTACATGTAGAATAATGTTATAACAAATAAAACAAAACATAAATCATAGTTCAAAGTTATAAAATAACTAAATTATGATTTTTTTGTATGAAACCCTTACAAATTTGGAAAAATAGGCTTGGAGTTTTTTGCTAGTACTTTTCTAACATGGACTGGAGTTTTTGACACCGACCAAAGATTTTTGTCCTGAGTGCAAAGGGTTAAGCCAACTGATCATTTGATTATCGACGAACAGCTTTTAGCTTTTCGTGTCCAGTGATCTTTCTGGCAATATATGCCTAAAAAGACAGCTTAATTTGGATGCTTTAGATTCTGCATCTATTATGCCACTAAGTTAGAAGTGTGTGATGGTAAACAACCGCAGGGGCCTTTTCAAGTAAGCAACAAAACAAAAGATAACTAATTACTTACTTATTAGTTTAGTTAACAATAATGATAACGTATGAACGGAGGTGTTGCATGAGTTTAGTTAACAATAATGATAACGTATGAACGGAGGTGTTGCATTAGTTAACTAAACTAATTTTTAGTTACAAATTTAGTTAAAATTAAGATTTTAGTTTACAAATCTACTACATAAATAAAAGTTGGCTAAAGTAGATCGAAACAGGGACTAAGCCATCGATCGTGCCCGCCCACTCATACAGGTACGGTGGTATTCACCCACCCGCCCACCCATACACGTACGGTGGTATTGACCTTGGAAAACCAATTGTCCAGTTACGAAGGAACACTACAGTTGAAAATTTCTTTTTCTCCATTTCTTTGGCTAGGTTCCTGTTGGAAGAAAAGTCTCTAATATATGTTAGAACAAGTAAGCAAGAGATTTCTTATTTTTTTTGCATCATAAATGTACAGAACCTAAGTCAAGCTTTTTCAGGTTCCAAAAAAGAATTAGTCTTGTGTAATAGAGAGAGACAAGGCTGTTTGTGACTTTTAGAAAGTACAATGCATTGTATAAAGTTCATTGATTCTGACACTGGAGATGATAACAAAAAAACCATGCCTTATCACAATTTACAACAATATGAAACATGGAGTGGATATATTAGGTGAGATGTGTCCAGAAACTCCAATAGATGGCCTCTAACCCTATTTTTTCATATTATGAATATAGCAGGAGTAGAAGTAATCTATCAAAATGTAAAACATAAGGATTTCTTGCAAGAAGAAAGTTTAAGAAAAAATTAATGATTTGCCATTAACGGTCTCTGCCTGATCGATCCGGTATGCAGAGGACTTGACATGTTTAAATACAAGTAATAGCTTTGAGGAACTGAATTTAATAACACAAAACACTATATTAGAAGCGTTAAATTGGTTTAAATGCAATAGTTTCCGTTTAAAATGGATCTAAAAATCAAAAGATTTGGTTCATTTAAAGAAAATCTTTAAATTAAAACTCTCAAAGCAACCTATCTAATAATGCTAAATTATTGGAAATTTTTATTGACAAACATTTTAATTGGGATGCTCATGTTTCTTCAACTAAGTTGTCTAGAATAATTTATCTTCTCAGACAGGTTACGTTCTGTGTTCATAAAAACTATGTCAAAACTGCCTATTCCGCCTTTTTAAATCCATTTTAAAACACTGTTGTGAAGTGTGGGGCATTGCGATTAAGATTTAAAATATTCTTTATCTGAAAAAATTTGTAAGAATAATAAGTAACCCACAGCCTCATTGTAAACCTCTTTTTTTATGTCTTACTTTTTATTTACTTTTACTATTTTTATAAAAACTTCACTCGCCAGTTCATATGGGCCTAGAGGCTTGTACTTGAACTTTATTCAACATACCAACCGTAGCTCAGTTGTGGATTGGACCCTATATCACAGTTGTGGACCACAATAAAACTTATCTTCTTGATCTAAAAAAAATATATTTTTCAAAATCCATAATTAGTAGAGCCTAGTGGTATTATTAACCAACCCTCACACTACGTGTGGTTAAGTATTCATTTGAAAGTAGACATGATTTTTCAACTACAGTCAATTTTAGTTTATAAGTATATAGGTGACTAACTCTTAGACATGTACGGGTTTTATTGGAACGTGCGTTAAGGTAGTAAAACCTCAGGGTAACATAATTGTTATACATATTGAAACCTCGTGCTCTCTTTTCACACTTGAAGAGTTAGGAATCTCTGACAAATTAACAATTATGAAAAATCTGAGACAAGCAAATATACAAACATCATCATTCAGCCCACTGGATTAGATACAGTCTGATCACAAAAACCGGATGGCTCTGATGGTTTGGCACTTTCAATAATCCAGTACCAATCTTGAGAAAGTACACTGTATTTAAAAGGTTGATTTTGGTTGCTGAAATTGACAGGCTCTACTTCATTTTGTATTAAAATTTGTAAATGTGCTTCGAGTTTGGGTCACAAGCTCCTGCCATTTTGTGTAATCCAATGCCTGCCTCAGTCATTGCAAGACTGCTTGTACAGTATTGTGCGTCAGTGTTGCAGTCATACCATACTAAATACATTGCATTACATTTTCAGTCTCTTTGTTTCATTGTAACTAACTCATTATATTATCTTTTCTAAATTGTACACTCCTAAAAAAACGTCAGCATGTTAGGCTTACCATTCAGCAAAAGCCAGACATTATAAGATGTATGGAAAAAGGTGAGAATTGAAATAAGATTATGGAATAATATGATATTTATTCTTCTACCATTTATTCTTATTGTATAAGAAATTATAAAGATTAAATTCTACAATTTGCTTCTCAAACCATTGCTGTAAACAACATTCAGTCAGGACAAACTTCAAGACAGCCTAAGCTAGATGACATTTTGTACAAGCGATTTTGTGTTCAAACATCCTAAGGTAAAACTTGTAACTGACAATGGATGGAATGCATAATGGACATTATAATGAAAAAAAAGTATAACAGTTCTGTGCAGTTTTTGGAATAACAGAATTGATTGTGCATTTTCTGATGGCTGATTGCACCGCCTCAAAACTTTTCTACAGATGCTTTATGTAGGCCTAGCTGGAGAGATGCTGCTGAAAAATATAAACATTTCTTCAAAGTCTAATTGAAGAGAGAAACTTATCAAAATGCCTAGTATAAACTTTGATGACACGTTAATTTTATCAAAGGGCAAATGTTGGTTAGATACACTATCAAACACGCTGTATGATCTTATGTGGTTGAAAAAGTGGTCAAACCAGAATAATAAATACCCTATCTTTAAATATTGCGAAAACTAAATTTATGCCTATTTCTCTTTCGAATATTTCTGATTACCCTTTACAAGATTAAAAAATTCATACTTGCAGGAATCATCTGAACGAAAAATTGTAGTTGTGATCCTATTGGTAAAGTCTCTTGCTACAAATACTTGGGCATTGTTTTTGATATGAGGTTGAACTGGTCAGAAATACAGATTAGTTGCGATCCTATTGGTAAAGTCTCTTACTACAAATACTTGGGCATTGTTTTTGATATGAGGTTGAAGTGGTCAGAACATACAGATTAGTTGTAATCCTATTGGTAAAGTCTCTTACTAAAAATACTTGGGCATTGTTTTTGATATGAGGTTGAAGTGGTCAGAAATACAGATTAGTTGTGATCCTATTGGTAAAGTCTCTTACTACAAATACTTGGGCATTGTTTTTTATATGAGGTTGAAGTGGTCAGAACATAAAGATTAGTTGTGATCCTATTGGTAAAGTCTCTTACTGCAAATACTTGGGCATTGTTTTTGATACGAGGTTGAAGTGGTCAGAACATACAGATTAGATGTGATCCTACCTATTGGTAAAGTATCTTGCTCCAAATATTTGGGCATTGTTTTTGATATGAGGTTGAAGTGGTCAGAACATACAGATTAGTTGTGATCCTATTGGTAAAGTCTCTTGCTCCAAATACTTGGGCATTGTTTTTGATATGAGGTTGAAGTGGTCAGAACATACAGATTAGTTGTGATCCTACTGGTAAAGTCTCTTACTACAAATACTTGGACATTGTTTTTGATATGAGGTTGAAGTGGTCAGAACATACAGATTAGTTGTGATCCTATTGGTAAAGTCTCTTACTAAAAATACTTGGGCATTGTTTTTGATATGAGGTTGAAGTGGTCAGAAATACAGATTAGTTGTGATCCTATTGGTAAAGTCTCTTACTAAAAATACTTGGGCATTGTTTTTGATATGAGGTTGAAGAGGTCAGAACATACAGATTAGTTGTGATCCTACTGGTAAAGTCTCTTACTACAAATACTTGGGCATTGTTTTTGATATGAGGTTGAAGTGGTCAGAACATACAGATTAGTTGTGATCCTATTGGTAAATTCTCTCTTATTACAAATACTTGGGCATTGTTTTTGATGAGGTTGAAGTGGTCAGAACATACAGATTACTTAGAGAAAAATATTCGGAAATATATATTTACTTTTAAGCAATTTAGTGATATTATGGAAGAGAAAGATATTAAGTTAGCATATTATGCATATATCCAGTCTCTTTTATTGTTTGGAATCATTGCTTGTGCTGGAGCTCTTCAATCGACGATTCACCCTCTAAATATCCTACAAAGAACTATTTTGAAAATTGGGTTTAAAAAGTGTAGGAGGTACCCTACAGGTTCATAAAAACACACAGATGAATTCAGATTTGTTTAAGGACTGGTTTTTATCCCAGTTCATCTCAACTGTATAAAAGACAACCTTAAAAACTTGTTTTATCTAGACAGTAAAGACGGGCTGTTGCTAGAAAGCTGTAGATCTTACCCCTCAACGCCTGGATTGATAACAGGACATATTATTATCATGCACCTCCCAACAAATGTCACTGTGGATGAGGAAACGATACAAAACTTGAAGTTATTATAGAGCTTCTTTCCTTCAAACTTTAATTGTGATTCAAGATTGTATGGTGTTGACTTTTTAGCATAAAAGATGCGTTTTTGGAATCGCTTTGGCATGGAATAAAGTCAAGTCTACTACAATTTGGAGGTCTCAGCAGAACATAATGATTAGTAATAGTTTGGTGGAAAACTGTTCTTAGGGTGAAATAAGGAAATTACAGCTAGAGGAATTTTTGTACTGGATATATAGTATATTGGAGAGATAGGACATCAGCAAACTTACCTTAGAAGAAAAGTTCACCAGTATTAGTAACAAAAGAAACACAAAAAAGTACCTTTTTACTCAGCTGAAGAAACTGCCAGTGGCACAGAAAATTTGTGTGATTTTGTGTTTATTTTGTGTATGTTACTACTACTCTGATGTTAGTGAACTTGTCTTCTAAGGTAAGTTTGCTGATGTCCTATCTCTCTAATATACTAATTCCTGGCCTAGTGCCCTTTAACCTAACCTGAACTGGATATATAATGTTTGAGGAGAGCTTGTAGTGGAAGAAATAAATGATGAAATCCTGAGAGAATGTTTGTTGGGGCTTCAGTCAGAGCCTCAGCATGTGGATGCCTCATCACAGGGAGCTGACAATAATAATTCAACACCTCTGCCTTCGTGAAGTGAAGCAAGTGCCGCTATTGTAATAAACCTAACATTTATTAGGTTTGCTAAATGCAATAATTCCTCCTCTACTTTAGAACTTGTTTAGATAATGAATAATGGGAATTGCATTTTCAAAAAAGAAATCTGATAAAAAAATGATAAGGACATTAGGTCTTATTTAAAATAAAAGTGTATATATTACAATGTAATTTATGGACAAGAAAACCGCTTTTTAGTTAATCTTTTAGGTAATAAATATTTACATTTCATGTTCAGATAAGATTCATTTCAGCACATGGCTGAGTAAGCCGACAGCCATTCACTGGCCATGTTAATGTTTATAATAGTAGATACAAATTAAAATTAAAACTATAACATTCTCTTACCAACCCATATGGTCCCTTAATACAGTAGAACCTCTGAAATCAGGTCTTCTTCTGACAGCAGACTGAGAGAATGTGTAGTTGTTTAAAATTCCTGTCATAACATGAAAATTAATCATTAATACCAATTTTTGTTTTTGTACCAATCAAACCTACACAGAGATCTGACCATTTCCCGTTTCAGCATATAATAATGAAATGTTGCAGTCGAGCTAACTTGTTCAGTTCGGATTTCAACACGCAACTAATTTGTCAGTCTCTGCTTTCTTACTTAGCGAATGAAGACTAACGAACAAAGGGAACAATCATGTGTCCTCATACTGTGTCAAGGACAGAGAAATACTTTAGCAAATCCAAGTTATTCCTGCGGATTATATTGAACTCAATGCAGAAATTGTACAACTTAATTCTTACATAAAAATTAATAGATCGATTGTTTTTAGCTCATAGTATTAATGTAAAATCTATTTGCAAATAATTTAAATAACATTTTTGTTTTCTCTTCACTATTTAACTAAAAGTATGCATAATTCAGAGAGAGACAACATATGAGAGGTTCTACTGTATTTCTTATGGATTAATTTTAACAGACAAATATGCCTAAGATGTAATATTATTGTACTTAATCTAAGTAACCTACTTTTGTTAATATATTAGATCATACAAAACTAGCACTTACAGACCCTTTATTAGTATGTTACTATAGTTAATTTATTAAAGTTCTATTTCCCTAAAATATCATTGGGTTACTATTCCTCAAATATTAATAGAGTTTCTACATCCCTGACGATGGAGGAAAGATATTGCTAAGGGAGGCTATATAAGGGATGGAATGGCAAAAAATCTGGCACAAGCCTTAGAAAAGAGGTTGGGATGTTAAGGAAACAAATGAGTTTGTTGTCAGTAGAAATCTCATCACTACCAACAGTTATAAGGGTAATGAACTTACAATAAACACGTTAGAAACATTACTTCAGCACATGGCTGAGAAACAGCATTATATTTATAAATCAATACTGTTCCATCAAATTTGAATGAAAGACAACAGCAAATTAAGTAATAAACGATTTGTAAGATGATTCTGCAGATAAATTCTATGCTGAGATCTGAGATTTTTAGTCTTCATTTGAAGATCCCACAAAGTGTTCAAATCCTATATTAAGATATGAAATAAGATGATACAGCAGGTTTAACTAGAAAACATATCAAACTTGATCAATAACAACAACAACCCACTGTTCGTATGATCAAAACTACTCATTGGTTGTAGTCATTTGACATATTGGGGGAGGGAAAAATGGGTTTGTGAGGTGATAAGAATTTGTCGAGGGACGATTACATAATAGCTGAATGTATAGAAGTAAATGAGGGTTGTAAACAGTAGTATATGGGGCGGATGGTCCTACTTGCAATATACAGAATCAGCATAGGATTTGCTCAAGAAAACACAAATTGAATCGGCTACGCCCCAAAGGCAGAATTCATTGGAAGCTATTCTGCTGACAAAATGGCCTAAGTTTCAGAAAAGAAACATATATATAAAATTAGGTTAAAAATCATTGCAAGGAACAAAATTTTGTCATGAATGAAACAAAAAGTATACAGTTAGTTACTAAAGGATATAATTTTTTAAGGGGAGTTGGATGTCCCCATAACGCACACGTTAAATTTAACAAATGTAGGTACATATATCTCAGGAATCAGAAATGTTTCTCTTTTGTTTCTGAAAGATCAGTTAATTCTCTACAATTCGAGTATTTAAATTTAAAAAATATTAAATTTTTATATTTTTTAAATATTTTTCAAAAAAACCTTAAAAAATTTTAGATTTTCATGTATATCTGATTGAATAAAATAAAAAATTTTATGAATTATACAAAGTTAAACACTCAAAATGTGCAGTTTACTCTGATAAACAAAATTTACAAAACTGCATAGTGATACCAGTTTTAGTTTCCGAGAAAATGTAACTTTGTTTTAAAAAATTTATTTTGTCGAAAATCGGAAATAAAGTTATTAATACATGAAATTTGTGTTTATCCTACCTTAGTGCATTCCAGCTCCATAAGAAGGGTTATCTGGATTCTCTTCTTGCTGGTACACATCTTCTAATCTGGCTTTAGCTAAATTAGACTTTTTCCAACACTTTTTTCTAATTCATCGATGGCCTTCTCGGCTTTGTAAATCTTGACTTCATCCAAATGTTTCATCATACTTACCAAGTTGTTTCCTGGTGACACTCAAAGTTTTTTTAAAATATGACTTCTAACTATGTAACCTTTATTAAATGTAGCAATAGCACTCCAAGTTCAAGTGTTGTTGAGATGACAAATGTGGAATTAGGAACACGCGAGCATATCACACTGTTTACGAATTCACTGGGATTTTGGGTACCACCTTGCAAACATCTTTTCAACAAATCAGGTGCAGCCAGGTCTCTAAAAATGGGTTTTATATCCTCCATAATGGCTTGTCAAAGATGAAGATGTTTATCATGGTTATATAGTTCTTCATTAGTAGCAGCCTTGTTGAACTTGCACCAGCTATCGTCACCTTTAGGCCACAGTCTGTGAGATAGAGCATCATTAGAAGACAGCAGATGGAAATATTCAGCCCAAAACAGCCTGTTTCATATCTTATAAGCTGGAAACATTTCTTCTAATGGCCAACCCATAATATGTTTGTATATTTTTAATAGTTTCTTCTGTAAGACGACCACGACCACCAGCCGACTTTCCATCCAATAACTTTGCTTGGCCTTTCTTTGATTTGTAATATCACAGATGAGCACCCATCCTCTTTTGGACATGGCCTACACAGTCAAGCTTTTCAATTTCAAAGCTTGGGCCATAAGGATTTTCCTTCTGCACACTAGAAAATGCTGAGCTGTCACCATCACCTAGGCAGTAACGATATCTAATGTTATATTGAGGTAGGGAAGATTTAAAGATGTCGATCACACCTTTCACCTCCATCACACTTCCCACTCGATTACCATCATTAATGGCTACACGCTAAAAACCTATAGATTCCGGACCTTCCACACCCACATACCTTAGTAACCCTTAACTCTTTAAAACCTTTTTCATTTTACCCCCTATTCCAGTTAATGCCCAATTGGGACCCGGGGCCCTCCTTTGCCAGGTCCATTCAAAAGCCAAATATACGGTCCTTCATTTCTTCAATTGGGAACCCCATGCCCCCTTAAGGGAAGAATACCATACCTTCTTGTGCTGGACATTTAATAGAAGTGTTTAATGAAAATTCTCGGAGAGTCCTGATGGTTATGGACGCACTACAATGTAAAGGCCAACTCCTCTCACCTTTTGGCCCAAATGATACACTAGGGCCTGGGAATATCCTTTGTCTTTGTTGCCCATGGGTTTACTTTTCAATTCTTTTCAGAAACGTATTCCAAACTAAAACCAAAACCTGGTTTTTTGAACGTAGGCACACACAAAAATACAAGATAATTTGTTGAACGGGACCTCCCAACCTTTAGCCAAAAGTATTTTCCAAATAATTTTTCCCCAAATTCACACAAATATAACAAACATTCATTCCCCTTTATTTCTTATTAACAATTATCTGGTAGGTAAATTTGATCCTACCTTCTTTTTGACAGGTCTCTATTTCCCAAAAAAGGGGTGAACCGTGCAGGCCATTTTGTAGTAATGTATTTCCCTTATTGGCTTGGGGCTGGGGTTTGGTTCATTAACAACCATTTCACATTAGGGGGGCCTTAAAATCCGTTTTTTAAATCTTAGAATCACAAAATAATTTTTTAGTTATTTTGAAATATTGTAGAACTTTAGGTTTTTTAGGTTAAAACAGTCCACAAAAATTTCCCCGTATTGACAAATCCCAAAGAAACAAACACCTTGGTCAAATGGGAAACCATCTGCGTCGAAATAAACTAGGGAAACTTTTGCCTGGGAAGCCCGCTTTTTAATACCACAAAACAACCCAAAAAATGGTAAAAAACCCCACTTCTTTAAATTTTGGTGGACCAACTGAACCCCTTTACTAATTATTAACTCTCACTTACCCCCTTTAAAACCCTCATAAATAAAGTTTCATAGGTTTTTCAATTTACATAATGTTTGGGATCAACGTTAAAAAGCAGGTTTTCCCAAGGAATAATTTTAATGTGTTTTTTAAAAAATTTTCTTATTATTTAATTTAAAGGACTGCCCGATTGTCAAATTTTGGCATATAAAAAGGAATTTATTGTATTGAAGTGAGGTTTTGGATGACGAAAATGTTAATCCTTTTACACACTAAATGTAAAGCCGATTATTTCCTTAGATTTCTTCATTATTAAAACCCAAAAACAATAACACCTGGTTTTATCAGTGTCCCTCAAAATGTATTTTTGAGGGATCAATTTTACAAACCTTTAGCCATAAAATTCCAACTGTCCACCAAATTTAAAAACATAAATTTAAATTGTTTTCCAAAAATTGAGTAAAATGTCCTACCTTTTTTGAATTTTTCTAATAAGTTAACCCTTTGGTAGGCCATTTACTTATTTATGTTTGGACATTTTTTCTTTAAAAAAACCAATTTTCTAGGGTAACTTTTTTAGTTAAGGTTTTGTTTTTGTTTCCAAAAATTTCATTTTTAGTTAAAAAGTCAAAAATTTAAATTTTACAAAAAATTGAAAAAACCTGAAAAATTTAAAAATGTACAATCATTTTTAGTAAAAAAAAAAAAAAATAACTGTAAAAAAAAGTTATATTTTTAAAACTCCATTCTTTTGTTATTAAATTAAAAAAAAAATTATTGACAATTTAATTTTTTATAAGAAATTTATAGTATAATTGGGTTTTTTTTTTATTATAAAGTGACCAAAAATTCCCGGGATTGATTTGGGGTTTTTATGAAAAATCATTTTCAAATACCATTTTTAGAAATTTTTTTAATTGAAGAAAAAAACAGGGGGGTTCATTTTTAAAATGTTTGATTATTTCACTAAATTTAGACAGTGGTGTTGGTTTCCCCTAGTAAATTTTAAAAAGAAATAAAAATTTTTCCCATTTTTTTTTATACCTTTATTATGATTCAAGAGACCATTAATTAAAAACTTTGCCTTATCCTAAATAAAAAACTAAAAAGGAAACGAAACTTGCCAAAAATTCATAAATTTTTGTTTGTCAAAAAATCTTGAATTTTTAGTTAACCCCCTGTTATATAAAAGAAATCTTTTGAAAATAAAAAAAAAAAGGGAATTCAAAGTATATTTAAAACCTTTGATTTGATAATTTTAAAAAAAAAAATTTCTTTTTGGAGATAATATTTGGAAGGTTGAGTTGTAGATAAGGCAGAAACTCCGGATATATCGGTTCTTTTGGCAATTTTAAAATTTTTTTTTATTTTTTTCATTAAACATGGTTTTGGGTTGAATTTTTTTGGCCAAATAAAAATACAGAAATAATCCAAACCAAAGGTTAAAGGCAAATATTGGGGCCGGAAAACAACAGCCCCAGCATTGCCTCGGGGAAATTTAGTCAACAGGAAAAATTTTAGGGTTTTTTTAATAAAAAAAGAAAACCGTGCCCCCAAAATAAATAAATATACTTTAAACGCAAAATTAAAAATCCCCAAACCTTTTAAGAAATAAATTAATTTTCTTCAAAAAAAACCCAGTAACACACAAAATTTTTTTTTTGTTTTCGGTATAACCATGGGTAATTTTTTCAAAAAAATAATGTCATAACCAAAAATAAGTTACAGAAAATATGACTGAGGTGGGCATAGGACATTTCGGGGAATTTGTTTAACTGGAAAAATTAGAAATTTAAAAATAAAAAAGATGAAAATAAATTTAATTTTTGTTAAAAAACAGTTTAAAATCCAAAAGATAAAAAAAATTTTTTTAAAAAATAATTTTTTTTTAAAAGGAACAGGGAAAAATAATTTTTGCATCAAAAAAACAAAATTTTTAAACTCTATCTTTTACATACGGAAATTTGGGAGGGCAAGCCCTTACGGGACAATTTTTTTATGCCTTTTAAAATGCCCCTTTTTTCATACACATTGAAAATTTTTTTTAGTTTTTCGTAGTTGAAGGTTTTAAATTTCTTTGGGGTAATAAACCCCAATATTTGTTACATACAGAAAAAATATTAGCCTCACACTTAAACCTTCAAAAACTGGAATGCACTTTCCCCTACGTGGGCCGTTTTTTTTGTTCTTCATAGAATTTTTCCGTACTTCCAACCTTGGAAAAAAAGTTTTCGATGTTAAGTTTTTTTCTTAGGGTGTCATGAAAAATTTTTTCCTGTGAATTTGGGGAAATTCACCCCCAATAAGCAAAAACAATCATTAAACAACGTTGGTTTTTTGATTTTTCATCCCCAATCGTTTTGAAACAGTTTTCTACTGTAAATCAAAGGGGGTGGAAGGGCCCATTCGGTTTTCTTATCTTCATCTCTTACGTTTTTCCCTTAATAAAGTGGACCCACTTTTTCTTTATCATGAATTCCTCATAACGCATTTTGCCTTAAACCTCGCTTTTTGAAATGTTGCCGATAAATGTCAATCGGTTTCACTTTTTTTAGCATTCAGAAAAAAGAATCACAGATCTGATTTCACAAGCGGCGGGATTTTCGATCAACACCGACATTTTAAACAAGCACAAAAAGCGTACGAGACTGACAAACGACCCCAAAATGGCGCACGTTTTTTTCTCCTTGATACAGAGCGCTGCCCGACCAACTGCGATCGCAGCGCTGCAGCGGATATAAATGGAAACGGAACTTACTTTCTGGACGTACCTCGTATGTTGTGTAAATACAAACATTTAAGTGATTTAATAAAAATAATGTTATTTTCTATTTAAATAACAAACTTTTCAAAAGACATTTATTCTTTGTGTCCATTACAGTCTTTCAATTTAAACTAAATACCCTTTACATTCCCCACTGTTGGTCTTACTGACCAATTTTATCAGTACTAACCCCAGTCTACTCCTGCCGGTCTTACCGTTACTGAATCAACGCACTACTACTGCTGAACAGTGAATGAAAATAATAACTATTAGTTTCGCACTTCACTCCATTCATGGATATGCTGGCCGCGTACACAAACCCACACGAGAGGTGACCTGCGCTGATCCAGGTTCCAGGCTGTGTACATCAATCAACCAGTCCTACAGGGAACGGGCCTTCCCCAACTCTGACTTCCAAACTTTGTTCATAAGCCTTTAAAGAAAAGTCATGAGAGTATACTAATTTTTCTATATCGTTCAGTCACAGCAATAGTATAAAACATTCATCCCCCGTAACACATTAAAATACGCAATCAGAGCATCAAAATGGTAATAAATATTCTCATTACAGTACAATATATATGATACTGGAAACGTTAATACAATTTATTTTACTGATAGACATAATAAACAATATGGCGGCACTAAAACCAGAACAGTTAAATCTTTAGGATATGAATTTTCTGTGGTAAAAGAAAAAAAAAAAACAAACATATTAAATGCAAAAATATTCATTTTCAGTACAGTACAACCTCGGTTATCCGGTCTAATGTGGCGAAGATCAAGCAGAATAAAACATAAGTCATAAATAACTTGATATTATTGGAGAAACACGTTTAGTAACTGATAACAGACAGCATGTGTAAGCGGAGTGCCTACAATTGCATGTGACGCAGCAATGAAACGAACAATATTTATCACAATTGCCAACTTTGACGCTGCTTGTGGGTGTGTACGTAAAATACCATTGTACGTGTATAGGAGGGCGGGTGGGTCAATACCATCATACGTGTATGGGAGGTTAGGTTAGACGGCTCTAAAGATTTTGATTAATTTTCAGGAAATATATGAATTACAATTTAAAATATTTTAGTAAAAACTGCATAACTCTAACTTGACTACTTTTCGAGTTATGGCAAAAAAACATATTTGGGAATCAAACTGGTAATTTTCAAAGTTTTGAATTTTTAGTGTTTGATATGGGGGAAAGTTTGTGCCAATTCTTTGGAACCATTTATTTTTATATTTTTAGAGAATTCACTCTGATTTGATTAACAATTGTTAAAAAAAGAACTTGTAAATTAGTAAAAAAACTGTATCAATTTTGTTTTGTTTAAGCCCAAATATATCAAATAAAAAATTTTGGGAACTATAAAGAACAGGGGCCTTTGTCAATTTTTCGGCTTGAAAATTTTGTTCATTAAAATAACATAGTCAAGAAACAAGAATATGATCATTTACGAACATGAGGAAAAATGGACAAATATTTTTTCCTTAAATAAAGCAATGAGGGTTGAAAATTATGTGGAAGTTTCCCCTGATCATGAATATGAAAAAAATTTTATAATCAAACAAATTTTTTAAAAATTAGCCCTGGAAATGTGCCAATTTACATAAGGTTACGTTCTGTTAGAATAAGGCTAGGTTGAGTATTGATAGGTTAGGGTATGTTAGGTTTGGTTAGATCATGTTAGATTTGGTTAGGTTAAGTTAGAATTATTAATTGGTTTGAAGCATAGTTGGATAAAACCCCTTCAAGGTCCATAGGTTTACCCAAGACTTGCTAAAAACATAAACCAACCTAACCTAACCCACCTAACAGAACTAACCTTACTGAAATACGCACTTCCGCACTATCGTTCTTAATAATGTTTCGATTATAAAAACCTTGTGATATTCTGATCAGGGAAAATTCTGCATACTTTGACTACCTTATTTTTCGCTTTTTCTCATTTTAATAAATTTTTCTGGCTTTTTTGCTGAAAAAAATATTCTATTCTTGTTTCTTGGTATGTATCTGCTATAAAAAAATGTTCAGCAAAAAAATCAAAAAGGCCCCTGTTCTATATAAAATTTCCTAAATATTTAATACATTTCTGTGTAATCTGTTACTTTCCTACTTAGAACAATTTACTATAGTTCTGAACATCCCTTTATTATTAGTTAGCAAATTTTTCTTTAGTAAGGAATTAATTACAGTGTCGCTTATAAAAGCTTGTTAAAGGCACAAATTATAATTTTTTTTATTTCTGAAAGAATTTCAATATCCAACCAAAAAATAGACTTGGTCTGATCAACTATAGACAATCCTGTCCTTAGTCTAAAAGCTAAATAACAATTAATTAATTGACGCAACAATTGTTTTTAATGTAAAATTGTTACAAAGGAGTAGGTGGATAGAATCATCAATCTCATCATCATCATGTACACCAACTAAAGCCCACCTATCATTCAACCGTAAGTTGATGCTCATTTAAAAAAATATGACAGAAAATCTATTAAAACAAAATAACAAAATCGGAATAAAGGAGTGTTTTAAAATTTTAAAACATGATAATTTCATATTTTCTAAAAATCTATTTTTAAATTGTAAAAATTTTTTTAATGTCTTCCTATTTCAAAATAATATAACGCAAAAAAATTGTTTTTGATTATAATAACCATCCTGATAATTGAAAAATTTTAAACAAGAGCAAAGGTTTCCTGTTATATTAAACGTTTATGTATAAGGGAAAATGCCACTCAACGGGGGTAAAGCAGTGGGTTTAAAGAAAGAGTCTACAGTGATGTAATCAATGCATATTTTAGATTGGATTTTTTGGATGTTAAATATAATACTTGAGCAAAACACTTTTGGGACTTTTTTGAAAAAGTACCTGGTATTTGTTCCCAACCGATATACCCACCACTCGCGATCATACAGATCACTCAATTTGGAAACCACGAGAGAGCTGGTCCAAATCTGATCTTGCTGATAGCTGTATCATAAGCACTCTGGTTCATTGAAGCCAACGCCTCCAGCATCTTTTTTCCCGCAACAAGTTTTAAAAATAAATTAGTAGAATAATAAAAAAATTTATTATTCTTTCAAGTGTCATGTGAAAATTAATTTAAAAAGAGAAAAGAAACCTGATGATGGATTGCTTTTCTGAAACGCAATGTTGTTCTCACTGTTGGACAGATTGACAGTTATTAAGGAATATATAAATAAAAATTTTCTTTCATTGAATTTAAAATATTCTTTAATATCAAGGATATTCTTTTTCTTTTTACAAAAGGGATAATAATAGAAAGTTGTAAACATAACCTCAAAGAAACAAGTAATGCAGCTATGGTAGAGGGGAACTTGTAAAAAACTTGTTGGTACTGTTTTATTTTTATTTAACATTTTTTTGATTTAGAACTATGTTTCTTATTTTTTTTTTGAATAGACTATTTTGCCATGGACAAAATTTTAATAAGTTATTTCAATTTTAATTAAAGGGTTCCAAAATAAATGTTGTATATATAAGGTCTATTATAAAATCTTATATTTTAACATGGTGTCAAAAATAATTGAATAAAAATGAGTGAATACCTAAATCCCAAACCCCTTTAAAATTTTCAACAAAAAAAAATGCTTCTGAAAAGGGGAATTTATTCAAGATTAAATGAAATAGTTATGAAACATTGGCTGGGCATCAGGGACCAAAAGGACAAAGTGAAAATAAAAAGGTATAGAAAGTTTATTTCAATCAGAATGGGAAGTACACTTACAATAAAACTAACTTTGTGGTGAAAACACTATTGACAGTATTATTAACCCTTGATTACAAAACAATTTTTTAGAGCACGTATTCACAAAACTATCGTAAAATTTTACTACTATCTTTGTTTTTTTTTTTAAGTATTGTTTTTACACCAAGAAAATTGTTTTTAAACCTAGTTACATAGTTGGGCATTTTAACTAGAATTTAATAAGAAAATAGTATAAAATGACTTATGTATCCTTAAATATTTTTTTCCGATGCTTTAAATTTTTAAGTACAATATTAAAGGTTTTTCGAAAAAAAACAAAAAAAAACCCCAAAATTTTTTTTTTTTGCCATAATTAGACAAAAATCAAAATTTTTTATTATAGATACTAGTAAAAAAACATATTTTTTTTATTATTTGCAAAAAACCTCAAAATTTAGGGGGAACCCAAGTTAAGATCGTTTGTAGTTCAAAAAATTTTGCTAAATGTCCTTCATTGCTGCAACACAATTTAGCTTTATTTTGGGGCACATTTTCATGTTAAAATTTCTACAGTAGGTTTTGGTCATTCTTCTAAATTTTTAAAGGGGCAATAAAAACACTTTCCTCGTTCCTGGGGGGGCTTGGCCGGGATTACAACTATCTTTGTATTCCCAAAAAAACATGGAATTTTTAAATGAGAAAAAAAATATGAAGAATAAAATAAATCCCCCTAAAAATAAATAAAAAAAATATAAAATTAATAAAAACCAATAAAATATAAAAAAAAAGAAAAAATAAATCCCAAAAATTTTAAAATTTAGAAAAAAAAATCACTTTTTCACAAAACATCGTAAAAATTACCCGAGGGGAGGTACGCATAGATAGACGCCCCAGGAAAATGACGGACCCTCCCGACCTTGCCGGCAATTTTAGGAAACTACGGGAGGGGGGTTGCGCCCCGGGCCCCTCAAAATATTCAAAATGACAGATTTCAATTACCTGATTCGTAATTTTACAAAGATTTGTAATTAAGGGTAAGAGATTTGATAATACTTTTTAGAATCAAAAAAATGTAACCATGAAATTTGTGTTTTAAAACTGCAAAAAAATTGCCAAATAAAACTTTCAAAGATTATAAACAAAAACCACGAAATTTTAAACAAATATAATTTTGATGCCTTTAGCTAATTACTAAGCTTGAAATTGAAAAAAGCCTAATTTTGTGACCATCGTAGCAGGGTTTAAAGATACTAACTTTAAGGGGGAAAAACTTTTTGCTGTTAAAGATCCACACTCTCTAATCTACTAAGTTATGCAATAGATAAAAAGCTAATATTTAGTAAAATCAATATGTTCCCCTCCCCCACAAAAGAAACAGAAGAACTTTTAAAAAAAAAGCCATGAGATTTCAAATAAAAGTTTTGTGGGGAGCAAAAAAGATAAAAGGGGCAAAAAAAAGTCCTGCTTTTGGGAAAATGTGAAACCCATGCAGAAAACGAAAAACCTTTCTCTACAGTGGTTTTAAAGAACATTAAAAGAATAAGAGCCATTGTGATTATAAGAAAAGCCAAAAGAATACAGAATATAACTATGATGTAATATGATGGGAAAAAAGATGATAGTTTAAAAAAAATCTATTTATAAATTTTTTTTAGTTCCAATGAGAGGAAATAAAAAGCTTTTTAAATGCCAGTTTGATAGTGGAGCGACTTGCAATGTTTTTTTATATACATGTTTAAAAGATCGTTAGGTTCAAGACCCCGCCTTGAGAAAAATTAACAAAAATGACTTTTTATGGTGGGGGCTTCAAAAGTATCTATGGGGAAAAACAAATTTAATATTTTATAGGAAAATAAACAGCAAAGAAAAAATTTGAAGTTTTGAAACCCAAACGAACCCCGTTTAGGGGTTCAAGCTGTCCTTTTTGGGATTTAATACGGTTGATAATCGAGTATTTTATAAAAAATTGTAATGAGGGGATAACGAAAATAGCTGATGTTTTCCTGGGATAGGTGGGGTTTAGGATGCTCCAGGGGTTCCTATGTTTTTAAATAAAACTCATACAACCCACCCTAGTTTTTACAAGAAATACCCATGGTTTTTTCTGACCAAAATTAAGACAGAAATTTAAAGACTAAGAAACTCGCGTTGTTGAAAAGGTTTCGATCCTTCAAAATGGGGTTGGCAATGGGAGTTGTAAAAAAACCATATAAAATAAAAATTTGCATTTTCCACACCAGCTAAATTTGGCCATTTAACGCTCACATTATCAAGTTCCAACCCAAAAAGAATTAACTCCACACTTTAAAAAAAAGCAAAGTATTTAGAAAAATGGCTTGAAAGATGGGTTTTTTGGATATAAAATTTTTCAAAGAAATCAGTGAACCTTAAACCCTTTTTGGGCCCATTTGGAAAATTACCCTTGGTTAAGACTACCATTTGGTGTTAAAAATCTGTCCAGAAGATTTCAAAGGGAATCCACAAAAAAATTAAAAAGGCTAGAAGGGATAATCGTGATTGCAAATGATGTCGTGGTTTGGAAATAGTGAAATGAAGAGGATGCACTTCTAGATCCCCAATAAAAAATTTAAAAGCTTTGTTCAGCGAGCTCAGCAAAAAAAATATCAAAATTTTAAATTTAAAAAATGTAAAATTTGTTTGAAACAAGTGAAATAAATATGGAACATGTAATTAGTAATGAAAGGGGTAACCAAAACCCAATAAGATCAGCTGTACAGAAATGAAGGAGCCACAAATAAAGAAGAACTGCAGCGTTCCTCATATTTATAACAAATTTTTCAGCAAGTTTTGCCGAAATTGCCCGATGAAGCCACCTTTTGAATCGTTATTGAAAGTGAATCAAAAAGGGGCCTGGCAAAAAATTGCACTCAAGTTCATTAGAAGATTAGAATCACTTACACAGTTCCTACCCTTCAATACGTAAAAATTTAAGACAAAACGGGGCACACTTCATGAGATGCCCGTCTTTTGGGTTG